>JAWPHD010024662.1:0-18597 GCA_037043455.1 Cyrtodaria siliqua | reverse complement strand
TGTCACGATGATACATTATATGATTATAGTTGAAGAAGTGTATCGTACACACTATTCATTAAACAGGGATTAGTTTTAGACTTTGGCTTTGTTTGATAGAGAATATAGCCGGGCGGGGATATTTTTATTTTAACTGTCCCGTTTTTTTGGGATGACACTAGGGTAAGCGTGATGTTTGGCTGACCCTAGAACCTTGTTCAAACCCGCAGCGGTATTTTTTGCCACTGACCCTTCCAACGGGGAAACCCTACAGTCAACCCTTTTGTAATTGGGATGTCATATCTTGCGTTTCATTAATCTTTGTAATTATTGTTTGTTTCTGTGCTTGTTTTTGGTTGGCTGTGGTCCTTGAATGCTACACTTCCTGTAGAATACTGGAATCACCTTGTCCGTCTGTCCATCTGTCCGTTCGTCTGTCCGTATACGCAATTCTTGTCCGGGCTATTTCTCAATAACTCTTTCTTAGAATTTCGCGAAACTTGTTAGAAAGTATCAATATTGAGTGGACATGCGCATACGATGATTTCGTACCGGTTCGATAATTTTCCACAGAGTTATGGCCCTTTGTAGTTCAAATTTCTGTCCGTAGACGCAATTCTTGTCCGGACCTTTTCTCAATAACTCTTTCTTAGAATTTCGCGAAACTTGTTAGAAAGTATCAATATTGAGTGGACATGCGCATATTATCACGACGTTCCGGTTTAATAATTTTCCACTGAGTTATGGCCCTTTATAGCTCTAATATCTGTCCGTAGACGCAATTCTTGTCCGCACTATTCCTCAATAACTCCTTCTTAGAATTTCACGAAACTTGCTAGGAAGTATCAATATTGAGTGGACATGCGCATATTATCATCACGTTCCGGTTCGATAATTTTCCACTGAGTTATGGGCCTTTGTAGATCTAAAATATATATAATACGAAACCCTTGTCCGGGCTATTTATCTAAAACTCCTTGTTAGAATTTGGGGAAACTTGCTGGGAAGTATCAATATCAAGTGGAGATGTGCATACTGTCATGACGTTCCAGTTCAATAATTTTCGACTGAGTTATGGTCCTTTGTAACTATTAACTGTCCGTAGACGCAATTATTGTCCGGACTATTTCTCAATAACTCCTTCTTAGAATTTCGCGAAACTTACTAGGAAGTATCAATATCGAGTTGAAATGCGCATATTATCATGACGTTCCGGTTTGATAATTTTCTACTGAGTTATGTCCCTTTGTATTTCTAATATATATATATATATATAGCGAAACTGGGTAGGAAGTTTCAATATCAAGTGGAGATGGGCATACTGTCATGACGTTCCGGTTCAATAATTTTCCACTGAGTTATGACCCTTTGTATTTTTAATGCATTTCATACTTGGTAGTCAAATAGAAATTCTTGTCTGTGTTATTTCTCTAAAACACCATATTATAATTTCGTGAAACTTGCTACAAAGCATCAATATCAAGAAGAGATGCGCATATTATCGCGACGTTCCGGTTCGATAATTTTCCACTGAGTTATGGCCCTTTGTATATCTAATATGTATATATATATAATACAAAATACTTGTACGGGCTATTTCTCTAAAACTCCTGGTTAGAATTTATTTAAATCTTGCTAGAAAGTATCAATATCAAGTGGAGATGTGCATACTGTCATGACGTTCAGGTTCAATATTTGTCCACTGAGTTATGGCCCTTTGCATTTTTAAGTCATTTCATACTTGGTAGTAAAATAGAAAATTATTGTTCGGACTATTTCCCTAAAATCCCATGTTATAATTTCGTGAAACTTGCTACAAAACATCAGTATCAAATGGAGATGCGCATATTGTCGTGACATTCCGGTTAGAACTTTTCCAACACAGTTATGGCTCTTTGTATTTTTAATGCATGTTATACTTGGTAGTCAAATAGAAAATTATTGTTCCGGCTTTTTCTCTATAATATACGTCTACGTATCTTATAGGAGCAAAGTCTTGTAAGTTTACCCACCTCACAACAAGTTGCCAGTGGGGGGTATTTGTCGATTATAAGAATCGTTCATGGGTATCTGGTGAAGATAGAGAATCCCAACTCGAGGTATAACTGTTCTTATCGGAACCGAGGCTCTGGCGATGTTCCGATTAAAACAGTTATACCGAGGTTTGGACTTTCCCTATCTGAACTAGATACCCAGGATTTTCTTGCATAACATTTACATTCTGCGCGTTAACGTCGCCAGCTACTAAGGTTTTGAATGTTTATATACACAATGACGTCAAGCAGCTGTCATTGTTGATATAGCGTTTGACCGTGCAAAACGCGGATAACCATATCTGGTATGCAATACATTATAATATATTTATCACAACTGAGACATTGCATTATAACTAATACATATATGTAATCATTTACAATTTAATTACGAACTTGAACGCTGCAACACATAAATGAAATAATTTGCATGCACAAGTTCTGTGTTAGAAATATATTGTATTAGACAAATAACCTTTGTCGTGTTTATATACATATGATCAAATTTGTGTTTTATTTTCATTCCAACAGATCAAACTTTGTATAACACTGATTCCATATTTTAAAGCTATACGCAACATGTTCTCCGACTCTATATTGACAAGGAGTCTGATCACGTCAGACATTTTCCTTATCTTAATTGATTTTATTGCATACCAAGGATATAATCGTGTTGTTGATTCAATTCCTAACTATTTCAACAATTCCGAAAGTCCTATAATTTGTTATAAGTATAAAAGCAATAACAAATATTATTTTCAATTACAACAAAATAGTACATGACCCTGAATGTAAAAATCCGTTCTGACCGTTCTAAGGCGGTAGCCCTATTGTCAACCCTTTTTGTGTTTGTGACGTCATATGCCTTTATTCTTACTTAATATTGCCACGCATGTATTTCCTTTTGCGTGTTTTTGGGTTTACTGTGTTCTGTGAATAGCTGCATTACCTGTTCGACTTTCATTTTTATATTCACCAGATACTCTTGCAGATGTAATTGAAGCCTTTATATTAAATGACACTTCCGGTATCTGGATGACATATTAAACATTGACAACTCTTTCTTTTCTACTATGATAAACACTATCTTCCCAAACGACCGTCAACTCAGAAAGCTAATATTATTTAATACAGTCGCTTCTTTGCTTGATTTACATATGGAGAAATAATTAGCAATATGTTTGACAAGAGAGATGATTTTAATTTTGATACTGTTATTTATCCCTACTTAGATGGGGATGTTGCCCGAGCAACATTTTACGGGTCTATGTTTCTCAACTGATTCGTTTTCCTAGAGCATGTTGTCGATTTTAATATTCGTAATATTTGTATAACTAAGAAGCTACTCCAACATGGCTACCTTTACCACAAACTCAGAAAACCGTTTGCAAAATGTTAATATCGTAACCTAGATCCACTTTTAAAATATAAAAATAATTTAAGAACTCTTCTGCGACAAGGACTATCAAAACCTGACTTCTATGGGGACGTCATTTACAAACTTCTTAAGATCCAGTGTCATACTCAATTTCATACACTATTTATTAAACTTGTGGAAACTTTTATCAAAAGAGGTTATGATCCTATTATTTTGCAACTCACTGATTGTTCAGTGGTTGACCCATTTACAGTTCACCTCTACGTGTTCCTCTTCGATTGTGCGATGACCTGACATATTTTGAACCTTATGATGACGTATAACTATAACCTCAAAGGACGGTAGCATTTGATGTTTGTCTTTAATATTGTCTTGTCGTGCTGTTAATGGTTTGTCCTCTTATTGTTCGCACACTTTGCTTTTATTTATACTGTCTTGTATTTGTTTTTTGAATGAGTGTTTTGGATGACTGGATTCTGTGAATGGCACATTTCCTGTTTGACTTTTGTGTCTACTTTTATTATAAGAAAAATAGATGAACTCTGCAAATATATAAAAGCATATAAATAATTCATAAATTGTTAGCTCCCCCTTATGCCATTACTACAGTAAGAAAAAGGTCCACGGTAACAAACAGACCGATAAAACATAATGACAGAAAGAGAGAAACCATATAAAACCTCTCCAACGAAATACATCCACAAATATATTACGGTTTAATCTCAGTAATTTGAAAAACGGATACTCTCCACAAAACGAAACGTTTGAAGAAAGGCCTACGCATGATAACGACTTGAAACGGCATGTGGTAAATAAAAATGCTCCAGGACATATATTTACTTAGCACACATTTCTATACCGAGCGAACACGAAACAAGTGAGTATACACGGCTCAAAACATTATTTGGAAGATCATAATGATATAATTAAACGGGTGCTTTGAACTTTATATTATTTGGTTTATCCCAGTATTTGCCTTAAAGTATTTTAATGAATATTTAAAACGTATGGAATTTGGCCCTTTGACTGAATTGTGTTATTTCCAAAGTATATATAGTAAAAAACGAGGCCTTTATAGAGCATTGCTTCCATAATTCAAAGCTATACACAACATGTTCTCCGGCCTCATTTTGACACAGACTTTGATCACGTCAAATATTTTCTAAAATACTATATAAAACGAAAAAAGAAAAGCATCTGTGGAATTTCCGTTATATATTGTATGTAGTATATGCTGCAGTTAATCGAATTGTGGAGTGCGTGGTCCAGTGGTAGAGCGCCGAACTCCTGATCGAGAGGTCGTGGGTTCGATCCTCCGTCGCGGCGACGTTATTTATCCTTGAGCAAGATAATTAATCCACATTGCTTAGTACTGGTTCTACCCAGGAAGCCATCGAGAGTGATTAATCTAAGTTGTAAGAACTTGTTTCGCAATCGATGTAAAATAAATATGTTTAAAACAAGTTAATCGAATGTTACATGGCCACATAAGATTTTTTCTGTCGAAAAAATAAATTAATCAACACATAACTCACCAAATGTTATCCCTTCCAAGTTTCATTATTGATAGAATACACGTTTGGCTCAAGCAGTTTCAATTTTTTTTTGTATTTATATATAAACGAGCATCTTTGACTTTTCTTATATTGCCTATTGATGCTGCCTTGTTGGTTAGAGAATAGTTCATGGCGGGTATTTCTTTATTTACACTGTCCCGTTTTATTGGGATGACAGTAGGGTAAGTGTGAGGTTTGGTGCACCCTAGATCCTAGTTTAAACCCCCAGCGGTCTTTTTTGACACTGACCATTCTAGAGCGGTAGCCTTATTGTCAACCGTTTTTGTGTTTGTGACGTCATATGCCTTTATTCCTTATTAACATTGCCATTAATGTTTGTCGTTTTGCGTGTTTTTGAGTTTACTGTGTTGTGTGAAAATGCAGCATTTCCTGTTCGACTTTTATACTTATTTGTAGGATTTAAACTTTTGCAATCTTTTTACATTACATACAGTACTAAAATGCTCAAATTTTCAAATCGGAACTTTAACATTCATGAATTTCGTGTTACAAAGTCTACTTTGAATAAAAAGTCTACAACAGCACAGTTTTGCCTTTTCTCTAACTAGCTAGCTGCATCCATTCAACATCTTGAGATTTCTTTAGAACAGTACGTGTAATCAAGGGTGCAGTATATAAATCATATAGTGGAATTGCCCGAGTTGCTTTTCTTTTTTCCTTAGGTGTATTATATCTTAATAAGTGTATTGATTTTATTGGCATTCCAGGTACAACGAATTAAATAAGAAATATTGTTTCAACTACAACAAAATAGTTTCTAACCTTTAGATATAAAACAACACTGCGAATGATTGTGACTGTAAACACAATCAAAATATTGCTAAGCTCCGACTGGTCATGCCATTACCGGTACTTTTGAATTTAAAGATACACGTATTCGGAATAATTTGTTTTATAAAAGTTTAAAGTATAGGTTGCATTAACTGATTGATTTCAGATATTTTAGATGCATTGAGGAATTAAGTATAAGGTGGTGTCGCAGAGAAACAAGTGGACGTGGAAAAGTTTAGCATAGATACCCATATTAAATTTAAGAATCTAATCTCTATTTCCTTCGAGACCTAGATTTTCGTTTCGTAATTTGAAATCGGGAATTCAAAGATTATTCAAAAAATTCATAACATCTTTGCGGTTTCTCTATCATCTACCCTTTTATGTTTATGCTATCACATACATTGCCTCTATTTATCTTACATCATGAGTTTAACGTGAACACTGATTACATGATGAGTTGATGCACACGTAAAATTAGGTATAAATGGTCGAACTGGAAATGTAGCATTCACAGAACACAGTCAAACCAAAGACACGATTACAAGACAAACAACAATTACACAGGAAAATAGAAGCAAAGTATGCGACACCACACACATAAAAGGGTTGACAACAGAGGAGCCGTCTTATAATGGTCAATGACAAAAAGGTCGCTTAGGGTTAAAATCAGGTTCTAGGGTGCATCAAACCTCCCTCGTACCCTATTACTATCCTAATAAATTAATACGGGACAGTGTAAATAAAGAAATCCAAGCTAGGTTATCTCCTCTATCGAATTAATCAGTATAACTCTAAGATGATCATGTATATATGAATATAATAATACGAAACAATAGAAAGCCATATGGCAAGTACTCAATGACTTGGCAGAAGTAAGAGTAACAAGAAGATAACTCAAGGGCACGAAATGTCAAGCTTGAAGATCATGCATTACCGTCTTTTCAGGACTGAGGTAGACGTCATAATAGGATGGATTAAAACGTGGACATTGATTATAAAGTTAGTTTGATACATTATGAGTTCAACTTGCACATTTTTTATAACGATGGTTACATAGTTTATAGTTTATAAGTGAACTTTGACATTTATTATAGAGATGGTCTGAATAACAGGCAGTACTCTTATATTAGACTATTTGGCCTGAGGTGTCACAAATTAGTATCCTTGTAAGCCTTGTAATCGTTGTTTTGTTTTAAATGACTATTTTTGATTGACAGCGTTCTGTGAATGATACATTTTCTATTCGACTTGTTTTATCAACTGTTGATTCATTTATATTACATACAACATGGACATGGGTTGTAACATTTTGAGTTCACACACCATGTGTACACTATGACAAACGTGATTTTAGAGCAATTTTCAATATAAAACGATGTATAATTAAACTTCCACCGAGTTTAACAGCGTGTAAGAGTCGGCGTGGTTTATTGGATGGCAGGGTGGACTTCTAATCTGTTTGAGCATGTGTTCGAATCTCGACGGCGCCACTGCGTGTTTTATGTTGTCTTTGGTAAACACGTCGTTCGCCAAATGGGTATGTAAAGCATGCTGTCCCATATATCGGACTCATTGCGCAGAGCATGTTTTAGAACCATATGATCATATTCAATAGTAAGAATAAGGCGCGGTAACTGGATTAATATATACGAATTCCTGCGTGTTCTTTTAATCCACATAGATAGTAAATACTAAATAGAATGTTCGTTCTGTGATGATCAGCTTCACTGCAACATAAATTAATAAATGTATCCAATAGTGATGCAGTAGAATTTGCAATATACAATCATAACTAGGACTTAAATAATAACAATCTCAATAGTTTACTAAAACATGTTTATTTTGTATTGCTATTAATAACAAGTGATTTTGAAAACATGCATTGTTTTCAATAAAATATTCATTTTAAAGTGTGTTGGATAAGCCGGTACGGTCGAGTTACCTCTTATGAACAGACTCAATAAAACCGAGTCTGCTACTTTTATCTCTTGTTTGTTCAAGGGATCCACTTTTCAGTATTTTTTATATACGTACGTTCTCAGATGACACATCTACCTTGTATTCACAACATAACTTATACTACTCAACATTTGCTAAGGATCACTTATTTGCTGTCTAAATTTCTTGCTGAAATAAATAGCATTATTTTTATTTTACATGAAATTATTTAGGTCATGTGATCTCATGGCTTGATTCAAATTGTGGAGTTGTTGAAGTATCAATGAAATTAATATCGTTAGTGTAAATTAATTTCTAATAAAATGATATGGAAGAATAAAAGTGATCCATAGCAAATTTTAAGAAGTATATAAATAGCTTTAATTCAGAAACTATATGTATATTATTTAAAGCCATACAACCAATTAAGTTAAGTTATATATATAAAAGATAAGGCATGAAATAAACGTGTAAATATACAATAGATAACACATAATGCAAAATGAGTGTTACAATGGTAACTATATTATAATTCGATTCATACTGGATGTATTGATACACAAACTTTATTACAAGGGAAAGCCTTGCTAGTGATATTGCAGTTCTGTCACATCGGGAGAGCTGATGCAAGCCAAATTAATCTCGTTCACGAGAGGTGATACAAGTCATGACAACCTCGTGTGTGATCATGAAAGTTAGCACATCCACTAGAAGTGATTCAACTCATAGTAACCTCGTGTGTGATCATGCAGTTCTGTCGCATCCACGAGCGGTGATTCAAGTAATAATAACCTTGTGTGTGATCATGCAGTTCTGTCGGATCCACGAGAGGTTATTCAAGTCCTCGTGTTTGATCATGCCGTTCTGTCACATTCAGGAGAGGTGATGTGTCATAGTAACCTCGTGTTTGATCATGCGTTCTTTCAAATCTAGGAGAGGTGATGTAAGCCATAGTAACTCGTGTTTGATCATGCAGTTCTGTAACATCCAGGAGAGTTGATGTAAGTCATAGTAACCTCGTGTTTGATCATGTCGTTCTGTCACATCCAGGAGAGGTGATGTAAGCCATAGTAACCCCGTGTTTGATCATGCAGTTCTGTCACATCCAGGAGAGGTGATATAACCCATAGTATTCTCGTGTTGGAACATGGATTTTTGTCACATCCAGGAGAGGTGCAGTAAGTCATAGTAACCTCGTGTTTGATCATGCAGTTCTGTCACATCCAGGAGAGGTGATGTAAGCCATATTAACCTCGGGTTGGAACATGGATTTCTGTCACATCCAGGAGTTGTGCAGTAAGTCATAGTAACCTCGTGTTTGATCATGCAGTTCTGTCACATCCAGGAGAGGTGATGTAAGCCATAGTAACCTCGTGTTGGAACATGGATTTCTGTCACATCCAGGAGAGGTGCAGTAAGTCATAGTAACCTCGTGTTTGATCATGCAGTTCTGTCACATCCACGAGAGGTCATGTAAGCCATAGTAACCTAGTGTTTGATCATACAGTTCTGTCACATCCACGAGAGGTGATGTAAGCCATAGTAAACCCGTGTTTGATCATGCAATTCTGTCACATCCAGGAGAGGTGATGTAAGTCATAGTTACCTGGTTTTTGATCATGCAGTTTTGTCACATCCACGAGAGGTGCTGTAAGCCATAGTAACCCCGTGTTTGATCATGCAGTTCTGTCACATCCACGAGAGGTGATGTAAGTCATAGTAACCTCGTGTTTGATCATGCAGTTCTGTCACATTCACGAGAGGTGATGTAAGCCATAGTAACCCCGTGTTTGATCATGCAGTTCTGTCACATCCACGAGAGGTGATGTAAGCCATAGTAACCCCGTGTTTGATCATGCAGTTCTGTCACATCCAGGAGAGGTTATATAACCCATAGTATTCTCGTGTTGGAACATGGATTTCTGTCACATCCAGGAGAGGTGCAGTAAGTCATAGTAACCTCGTGTTTGATCATGCAGTTCTGTCACATCCAGGAGAGGTGATGTAAGCCATATTAACCTCGGGTTGGAACATGGATTTCTGTCACATCCAGGAGTTGTGCAGTAAGTCATAGTAACCTCGTGTTTGATCATGCAGTTCTGTCACATCCAGGAGAGGTGATGTAAGCCATAGTAACCTCGTGTTGGAACATGTATTTCTGTCACATCCAGGAGAGGTGCAGTAAGTCATAGTAACCTCGTGTTTGATCATGCAGTTCTGTCACATCCACGAGAGGTCATGTAAGCCATAGTAACCTTTGTTTGATCATACAGTTCTGTCACATCCACGAGAGGTGATGTAAGCCATAGTAAACCCGTGTTTGATCATGCAATTCTGTCACATCCAGGAGAGGTGATATAACCCATAGTATTCTCGTGTTGGAACATGGATTTCTGTCACATCCAGGAGAGGTGCAGTAAGTCATAGTAACCTCGTGTTTGATCATGCAGTTCTGTCACATCCAGGAGAGGTGATGTAAGCCATATTAACCTCGGGTTGGAACATGGATTTCTGTCACATCCAGGAGTTGTGCAGTAAGTCATAGTAACCTCGTGTTTGATCATGCAGTTCTGTCACATCCAGGAGAGGTGATGTAAGCCATAGTAACCTCGTGTTGGAACATGGATTTCTGTCACATCCAGGAGAGGTGCAGTAAGTCATAGTAACCTCGTGTTTGATCATGCAGTTCTGTCACATCAACGAGAGGTCATGTAAGCCATAGTAACCTAGTGTTTGATCATACAGTTCTGTCACATCCACGAGAGGTGATGTAAGCCATAGTAAACCCGTGTTTGATCATGCAATTCTGTCACATCCAGGAGAGGTGATGTAAGTCATAGTTACCTGGTTTTTGATCATGCAGTTTTGTCACATCCACGAGAGGTGATGTAAGCCATAGTAACCCCGTGTTTGATCATGCAGTTCTGTCACATCCACGAGAGGTGATGTAAGTCATAGTAACCTCGTGTTTGATCATGCAGTTCTGTCACATTCACGAGAGGTGATGTAAGCCATAGTAACCCCGTGTTTGATCATGCAGTTCTGTCACATCCACGAGAGGTGATGTAAGCCATAGTAACCTCGTGTTTGATCATGCAGTTCTGTCACATCCACGAGAGGTGATGTAAGCCATAGATACCACGTGTGTTATCATGCAGTTCTGTCACATTCACGAGAGGTGATGTCAGCCATAGTTACCTCTTGTTTGATCATGCAGTTCTGTCACATCCACGAGAGGTGCAGTAAGTGATAGTAACCTCGTGTTTGATCATGCAATTCTGTCACATCCAGGAGAGGTGCAGTAAGTCATAGTAACCTCGTGTTCTGTCACATCCACGAGAGGCGATGTAAGCCATAGTTACCTCGTGTTTGGTCATGCAATTCTGTGACATCCAGGAGAGGTGCAGTAAGTCATATTAACCTCGTGTGTGGTCATGCAGTTCTGTCACATCCACGAGAGGTGCAATAAGTCATAGTAACCTTGTGTTTGGTCATGCAGTTCTGTCACATCCACGAGAGGTGATGTAAGCCATAGTTACCTCGTGTTTGGTCATGCAATTCTGTCACATCCAGGAGAGGTGCAGTTAGTCATATTAACCTCGTGTGTGGTCATGCAGTTCTGTCACATTCACGAGAGGTGCAGTAAGTCATAGTAACCTCGTGTTTGGTCATGCAGTTCTGTCACATCCACGGGAGGTGATGTAAGCCATAGTAACCTAGTGTTTGATCATGCAGTTCTGTCACATCAACGAGAGGTGATGTAAGCCATAGTAAACCCGTGTTTGATCATGCAGTTCTGTCACATCCAGGAGAGGTGATGTAAGTCATAGTTACCTGGTTTTTGATCATGCAGTTTTGTCACATCCACGAGAGGTGATGTAAGCCATAGTAACCCCGTGTTTGATCATGCAGTTCTGTCACATCCACGAGAGGTGATGTAAGTCATATTAACCTCGTGTGTGATCATGCAGTTCTGTCACATTCACGAGAGATGATGTAAGCCATAGTAACCCCGTGTTTGATCATGCAGTTCTGTCACATCCACGAGAGGTGATGTAAGCCATAGTAACCTCGTGTTTGATCATGCAGTTCTGTCACATCCACGAGAGGTGATGTCTGCCATAGTGACCTCGTGTTTGATCATGCAGTTCTGTCACATTCACGAGAGGTGCTGTAAATGATAGTAACCTCGTGTTTGATCATGCAATTCTGTCACATCCAGGAGAGGTGCAGTAAGTCCTATTAACCTCGTGTTCTGTCACATCCACGAGAGGCGATGTAAGCCATAGTTACCTCGTGTTTGGTCATGCAATTCTGTGACATCCAGGAGAGGTGCAGTAAGTCATATTAACCTCGTGTGTGGTCATGCAGTTCTGTCACATCCACGAGAAGTGCAATAAGTCATAGTAACCTCGTGTTTGGTTATGCAGTTCTGTCACATTCACGAGAGGTGCAGTAAGGCATAGTAACCTCGTGTTTGGTCATGCAGTTCTGTCAAATCCACGAGAGGTGCAGTAAGTCATAGTAACATCGTGTTTTGTCATGCAGTTCTCTCACATCCACGAGAGATGATGTAAGCCATAGTTACCTCGTGTTTGGTCATGCAATTCTGTCACATCAAGGAGAGGTGCAGTAAGTCATAGTAACATCGTGTTTTGTCATGCAGTTCTCTCACATCCACGAGAGATGATGTAAGCCATAGTTACCTCGTGTTTGGTCATGCAATTCTGTCACATCAACGAGAGATGATGTAAGCCATAGTTTCCTCGTGTTTGGTCATGCAGTTCTGTCAAATCCACGAGAGGTGCAGTAAGTCATAGTAACCTCGTGTTTGGTCATGCAGTTCTGTCACATCCACGAGAGGCGATGTAAGCCATAGTAACCTCGTGTTTAATAATGCAGTTCTTGCGTATACAGCAGAGGTGATATAAGTCACAGTAACTTCGTTTATGATTCTGTAGTTCTGACATGATCACGAGACGTAACGGAAATCATAATAACCTCTTCGTATTTGATCCTTAAGGTCTGGCATATTATATAGGAGTGTATTGCATTTCTGTATTTCGGGTGAGATGTTTAAGTGTGTTTGGGGTTGTGGATGGATACATATAGTTATAGTTTACTGTTAGGCAAACACTTGCATAAGCAACTTGTATTATTCAACTTTGCGTCGGTTGATGAGACCCGTCCAATAAAGCGCCTATATGTAGTAAGCATATCGGAACGTAGAAAGATGTTTTTATTATGTTTTGTTTACATTTTTATTCTAAATAACTATCAACAAATAACTATTCCCGTCATAACCATATGCGTTGTGTCCCTCAGCAAGACACTTTATCTGCATGCTTAGTACTGGTTCTACCCAGGATGTCAATCAAGAAGCACCTTGGAAGCGAATAGCTTACAACAGGTATATAGTACTGTAAGTTCAAAGCGTTTGTATTTAGCATAACTAAAATGTATACTTTTTTTTATAAAAGTAAATTATAGTGTTATTTAGCTTTACCTTAGCCAAAGTTAAAATAGTAATGCTATTAAAAGACATCGGTCCTCAACCTCGGCTAATCAGTCATTGCAATTCAGCAAGCTTGTCATGCATTTTCAATGACCAGGTTATGTCGGGAAATATGTATGGAACATATTATTGTAACCTTGGACTTGCTTGTGCAGGTTATCAATAATATGTTTTGGACAAGCTTTGTTGTTACATGATCTTTCTAAGTTGTTCATCGGACATCATGCAGTTGAAAATGATGAATTAACAGATTCGATGTTTTAATATTCGTGACATAAACGAGATATGCATATTTCAAAATATAACCATGAATTGTTTTAATTGATTGGACGTATGAACAGTATAAAACCATACTCCCCGAGTATGCATTTTGTGACAAGAAGAAAAAAAGAGATGCATGTAACTATGTACAATGTAAAATATCACGAAGATATTGTTTGACGTTATTTTACTACTGTATGAATTTAGACATTAAAAACTGTATCTAGTTTGTTTTGGCAGTATCCGGGATGTATTCCTTTTGACGGACGGCCGAGAAAACATGTGTATATAGGATCGTTTGACAATGGTCAGTAGATTGATCGACAGTCAATATATTCGCAATTATTGTTCAAGTATGAAATGTTTAGATCAAATCATAATGATAAACTATGTACACAGAGCAGATGTTTGTTTTATATTAAGTCCAAAGCAGTTACAGATATAAAAGTACAAACTCATTAAGCGGACGAGACATTCCATTCATCCTTCATTGCCGTTTTTAATATAATCAGTTGCCAAGAAGGAAATAACATACACATATTTCGGAAATCAGGTTTATGCCTACTTCATTTCTAATTTGAAAGACAAAACACAAATTATATTTTGTTTACTTAGGGAAATAAGTAACAACTACGCATGTTATTGCTTCTTAAATATTATATCGTTTATATACAGAAAGGAAAAAGAAATCGACACGGGAATTTACGCTATATGTTGTATATACTGCACATTTAATTCCATATATATTCCAAGGAAATCCCAAGATGTTTTTTTAAAAAGAAATGCAGTTAGTTAGAGAAAGGACGCAGTTGTGATGTTGTAGACGTTTTAATCACAGTACAAGTTGTAACAAGAAATTCATAAATGTTGAATTTCCTCTTTGGAAAATTGAGCCAGTTCAGTACTGTATTTAACGTAAAGAGTTTGCAAAAGTGTGCATCCTAAGTTTGCTCACATGCTTGAGCCAAACGCATACTCTGTCATTAATGAAACTTTGCAGGAATACTATTTGCTGTGTTACGTGTTTTTTTAGTCTTTTTTCCGAAAGGAAAGGTCTTACGTAGCCATGTACCATTCGATTAACATCAGCATATAGTACATACAATATATAGTGGAAATTCCCGTGTCGCGTTTCTTTTTCCTTTCGCTATATAACTTATGTACTATTTGTTTCTTTATTTGACGATATTAACGCTTCCTAATATGTTATCATTGTAAACAAACACATATTTCTACATTATATACTAAATAGGTATGCATAATTAGAAAAGTGTGTTTCTTTTCTCGTTTGTTTGTATGGTAAAGTGGTAATACATAACTTAAATAAAGTTTCGGCAGCATGATGTATATAGGTAAGGATATCCGCGGTTTACATGAGTGCTGGAACATTTGATCTTACAACTGTGGGCTGGAGGGGTGTTTGTGGGAGTGGGGGACGGGGAGGCTTATAAAATACACGCGCTGCCAGCATTCCGGTCTGGGTTATCTAGTCTAGATAGGGACATTCCCTCCCTCTGTATAACTGTTTAAATCGGAACCTCGATAGAGCCTCGGTCCCCATTAAAAACGTCATACCTCCACCGGATAACCTTGAGCGATTATTATACTGTTATACACTAGGTAGGTGGAATTTCTCTTGTGTATCTTAATTAAAAAAGGATGATTCCAGGAACGAATGTGGGATATACTAAGAACGACGTGTTGCAGCCTTAATTGTATTGTTACAATTCGTACAGCAAATGGCATTTCTATGGTTACAATTTATAATGCAACCTGTATGTATATCATTACAATTCATAAAGCAAAATATGTATACAGTCAATGATTACACTTTCTACTTCAAACTGCTGTATGACTGTAACAAGTCCTGCGGTAACTTCTATAACCTTTATATCATTGATAACAGTTTTTATTGCAATGTGTAAGTCAATGAAAACAATGCCTGCTGCAATACTGCAACATGCATATCTATTATAATAATTATTATAAAAATCTTGCTAACCTGCAGGAAATGGATAACAATTCCTACTGCAATTTGTGTGTCTATGAAAACAATGCCTACCGCAACATGTATGTCATTTATTACAATCCTGCTGTAGCATGTAGGTCATTGATTACAATTCCTACTGCAACAACCATGTTTACTATAACAATCCCTACGGCAACCTTTATGCATATGACTACAACTCCTACTGTGTATGACTACAACTCCTACTGTGTATGACTACAGCTCCTACTGTGTATGACTACAACTCCTACTGTGTATGACTACACCTCCTACTGTGTATGACTACAGCTCCTACTGTGTATGACTACAACTCCTACTGTGTATGACTACAGCTCCTACTGTGTATGACTACAGCTCCTACTGTGTATGACTGCAACTCCTACTGTGTATGACTACAACTCCTACTGTGTATGACTACAACTCCTACTGTGTATGACTACAACTCCTACTGTGTATGACTACAGCTCCTACTGTGTATGACTACAACTCCTACTGTGTATGACTACAGCTCCTACTGTGTATGACTACAACTCCTACTGTGTATGACTACAGCTCCTACAGATATTAAGTCTAGTATCAAAATGTCTATTGTAGCAAAATGTGTGTTCATGGCGGGGATTTCTTTATTTACACTGTCCCGTTTTATTTGGATGATAGTAGGGTAAGTGTGAGGTTTGGTAAACCTTATAACCTGGTTTAAACCCCCAGCGGCCTTTCTTGCCACTGATCGTTCCAAGGCGGTAGCCCTATTGTCAACCCTGTTGTGTTTTTGATGTCTAGTTTGGCATTTTTTCATCTTTAATGTTGTTCTTTTTTTTCTGTGTGTGTTTGTGGTTGACTGTCGTCCTTGAATGCTACTTTTCCTGTTCGATTTTTATATCCATATTTAAGAGATTAATTAAATGATAGGTTTAATTATAAGATGTTTTTCATGAGATAGAAGGCGTATTGCGAGAAACAAAACACGTCTTCTATCGAGTGAAATATTTTTTTATTAATAAATATCCGTGAATATGAATGTTCTCACTAAGAAATGATATAATCACTTGCTTGTAGAAACATACTACATTTTAACTTCTAACAAAATATCTAGGTAACACTAAACCACCATACGCATTTGAATGCCAATTTTGAAGAACTACTAATAAAGACAAAACAACAGTTTGTGTATGCACCAGTATTGCGATTCTTATTTAAACATTGAGACCTGTGGAAATATTGTATTTTATCATTTATCATTAATAACCAAATAATTGAGATGTCACAAGTTTTAATTGTTAAGAACAAAACAAGAAGGGGAAACAAACAAAAAACAACAACTGGCCTTTCAGCTAGTGAACTATTTCTTGCTTTTCGAACCTGACCGTTGAATCGTTAAATAACATTTTTATTACATTTCACATACGAGTTCCGTTAGGAAATAAGTAGCCTGGCAGAACAACCACATTACTGCCATTGTGGTTTGGTTGACTAGACTAGTAACAAGACATTGTTCTAGAAACGAGACGGCAGTGATTGTACACGTCTTAATGCATGAAATTGACGGTCAGAGCTTCGAGAGAATGTCCGTATATGTTGCCCTCCTGGGAATCTGTATATTGCGGGAACAGATTAGTACATGGTACGAAAGGTTTGATCATTGTGTTTAGATGCTGTGGATTATCATGAAACTCTGACAATTTCAAACACAAAAATTATACTTGGAATTATTAAAGTAATACCCGATAATCATTCTTATCTTTTCAGTTTCGTAAATTGTGTTATTTGTATCTAGTTATTTCATTTCATTGTCATAAGTTGTAGAAAATATGTATACACTCATTAAAGTATCGAATTTGTGAAACAAAAATAATACCAAATCTGCATGGGTAATGTGAAAGTCATATCAGCTACTTAAACTAACGCACTTGGAGACTACCTGCAATTTTGTGACTGTACGCTACGAAGTAGATGGGATCACCGTACTAAAAGTTAGCGTCTACAGCAATAGTGCTTACGGTTGTATGATAGCGATCTGATTATAATGCACTATCCAGTGCTTGCTGCGTACAGATTTCCCAGGAGTGTGTTGTATCTGTAGTCTATAACATGTATAATACACTGTAGTTAATTTATTACAGCGATAAATTCAAAGTTTGTCAAAGTTATTTGAAAATATTTATATTTGTGACAATGAATTTATAATAGTTCATCTAAAAACACTACACGACTATATGAAGAACTACACAATTTATATGCACCATTATAATGATAGTTACGTCAATGAAATATCTCCGTTTAAAGCAATTACACACACATGCTTGAGGATATTCTATCGGAGTTCCAGCAGCCAACGAAAAAGGCAAACGTAAACGAACAAAACGTGTCCAATATCGTGTTTATGACCATTGTTTATTAATGATTTTAATTCGTTTTGTTGCTTGTCTTCAAAATCTGCAGGTTATTCACATATTTAAGTCCAGAAAGAATATCAAATCATCGCTTACTTGTTTGCTTTTTGAAAATGAGTTTCATGTTTTAATAAAAAAGAGTTCACAGATTCGATTCTGGAAAATACGTTACCATACATCATTTTGTTAAACTTTCACTTAAATAGTTTATAATATTGCAAACACAATGATCACAGTAATCATGACAACAATATAGTAAGTACAAAACAAACGCTCATAAAGTTCTTCTAAATAAAGAGTCGTCTCCTGAACATGATCCATTGGCGGGTCCGGATCCATAATGATTGTTCCTTGAACGGGCAGCAGGTGATGAATAATTCATTGTGTATGTACCAGTGCGGAGTTTATACTTCATGGCACCGTGTCTGGTTGCCCGTGACCTTGTTGATCCAAAATGATAAACACTGGATAACAAAGCCTTTACATCAGCCTGAAATGTAAAGTACAGAGTATTGCATAAGGTGTATCCAAATTATGCTCATAAGAAACGTGTGTCAGAGTTCGGTAGCGATTCAAAGAATTAAATATACCGAAATGATGTTTGGAGATCCGTAGCGATTCAAAGAATTAAACATACCGAAACCATGTTCGGAGTTTCACACCGATTCAAATAATTAAACATACAGAAGAAGCCATGTTCGGAGTTCCGTAGCGATTCAAATAATTAAACATACCAGAACAATG
>JAWPHD010024661.1:0-18602 GCA_037043455.1 Cyrtodaria siliqua | reverse complement strand
CCTGACCACATGGTAAATGGTAAATGCTCAATCACAACTTATTATTCTTTTGAACTTGTTTTTCTTATTTATGATAGCACAACTATGAATGAACAAGGAATCTAAGGTATTGGAGACTTATTGTCGATATATATGTCTTAAATATATACAATAGTTATAACATATATCGCGTATATGTAAGTTGAACGTGTATATATTAAAATGACAGTCGAGGGCACTGGAAATAAAAGGTAAATGACATTCAATACTTTATGAGTGTGAAACGCTTTACGTGACTTTGAATCATAACAGTGGCGTGGTAAAATGGAGATGTGAATTATGACGTGGTGCCAAAATGAACGAATTACTTAATGGTGTGTGCGTGGTTTAATGGAAATTGCTTCGCTCTACGGACACGATAAAACAGTATGAGAATGGACCTTTGGAAACGGCCGAACACGACACATACGAAATATTGCAGTCTCGGTTTGATTGAGACTGTTCATGAACGGTAGTGAAATATGCTAGCTACCGCTCACGCCCTCTAGCCCCGGGTTGAGCAGAACTCAATATTCATAAAATCAATAGTACATAATTTTAAAGTTGCATGATCGGTAATATTGCATGTGTATGTGTGTTGTTATTGGTGATATTATTACTTTAATTTAAATGTGTGTAATTAAAGCATAATTAGTGCATGCCTCAATTGTCCTTGACTTTCATTTTATTGAAAAAAGGCATTTACATACTTCTGAAACTAAAAGTCATTCACACCATGTGAGGAAAACCATTAACTCACAAGAATGGCAAAGAAAATAAAGATAACGTGCAATTTCTAGAATCAACATACACTGCAATGCTTGTGAATATTATTTATACAACATATTCTGAAAACATAATAGTTAAGAGCTCAACATTATTTTCTTTACCGACTTTGTATAATTCGTGAGCTAAACAAAAAGGTGATATTACTGTTTCATGTTGTCTTACACGTTTCAATTAAGTCTACGCTTTTAAAACAATTATACTTAAAAGCTTAGGAGAAATACATGTAGCAGTAACAATGTTCTCCCTAGTACCTTTATTAATTGACTTGGTAATATAATTTAAGATATGGACCTATTTTCTAAAGTTCGATATACATTGTTTTACATCGGGAAAACTTTGAAAGCATTTTTTTCATATAAGGCAAACGTATTTGTCATTACATATATATCTATCTACTTATAATTATGTTTGTTATACATGTTATAAATGTCCTTCCTTTTGTTTTGTTAAAAACGTTCAAACCAATTCATTACGTGGTCCCGCCTTATTTGTATTAAGCGATGGGAAAGCTTATTTTAGCAGGATTTTATAACTGATATTTCAACAATAAAACACGTTTCTGGGAAGGGTTTAAACTAATGTTGGTAGAATTTGTTACCCGCCCCATTTGTCATTATAATATTTCTATTGTATATATGTGGATATTGTATATATATGGATATTATTCTGTATATAAAATAGATTATTGGCAATAAAATAGGTTTAAATCATAAAACACTTTATCAAACACTTTTATTGAAAAAATGCGGTAACCTGTTTAAAATAACCTATTAAATGTTTTAATTTTACAAAATGCAAACTTTTTAAGCCGAAATAAAGGTTTAATTTCATACCCCAGCCAACCCCGTTTTTGCTTCTTTGAGAAGGGGTTGGATGGGGTAGGACAGTTAATACTCGGACCACGTAATGGGAATGTATTCGCTAATCTAACTAGACTCTAACTTTCTTACATCAATTTCAGAATAAACATTTAGTGAAGACATTGAAATTAAAACATGCAGTTATAAATGTCACTCTAAGCGAAGAAACTCCATGCCTCCTCACCATTTTTTCTACACGATCAAGGGCCTAGATGTGGTTAATACAAGATATTAATGCCGATATTTATACATAAATAGCCATGTTTTTGAAGGTTGTTATTGGGTCTCTTAATTTAATATTTCAGTATATCAGTACTCTAAAGAGGAACATTTAACTAAAATGCACTTCACACTTAAACGAGTAAAACAAACCTTACATATGATAGCGAAAGTAGAACAGACCTCAATATATATAACATACCTTAATATATGTAACAGGTTCTTCAACAAGTACATTTTTTTAAATAAAAGTTAAAATGATAAAATACTGAATTATACGTAAAAAAGGTGCATGCTTGTTATGTAAAGGCAATACATGACGTCATATTTAAACAGAAATAAGAAGACGTTTGTCGAATGATATATGTATATATATTGATAAGTAAAATAGACCACAGTGTTGTCTGGTTCCCAAGTACTGCCTCTGGTAATGTTACCCCAAATGACAACAACAACAACAATGCAGACACCGTTTCAGTCTTTTGAACATATGACGCTCCGGAAGAGTCAATTTCATCCTGCCATTATAGAGGCAAACCTCGGGGCTTGGCAAAGACTATGTTTGATAAAAGAGCGAATTTTGGTTTGAAAACATCTTGTTCGGACTGGCTCAGTAAACGTTATACATAGAGGCCAACATAATACAATTGCACTGTTTTGTGAAACCTTCAGGCCATTTTGCAAACCAGTTCATATGGCGTTGTTAACATTAATAAACCATCTTCATATGTCACAGTCGCCTTTAAACTTTATATTCAATGTGACATTTTCTATAACAGAAATATGATCGAAGAATAAAACACAGAAATATGATCGAAGAATAAAACAATTAACACACAGTGATTATCCCTTCGATATGTCTTACGTTGACCCACGGAAATGAATGCGACGGTGATGATATATTTGCAGGAATGGCAAATTTGCAGGAATGGCAAATAATACGAACAACCTTTACAAACGTTTATTATGATTTGTAAATGCAAAGTACCTATGCCAGTACCGATTCATAGAAATAATAAATAGTTATTAATATAAAACATGAATTGAATTGAATTGAATTGGATTTTATAGTCGCACCAACAGCTAAGGTCACATGGCGACTTTCCAGCTTCCACTGGTGGAGGAAGACCCCAAATGCCCCTCCGGGCAATTTTCGTGCACGGGCGGGCACCTGGGTAGAACCACCGACGTTCCGCAAGCCAGCTGGATAGCTTCCTATATAAAACATGAACCACTTTACACAAACAATATCGGGACAATTACAAATTATGTCAGAGAGTATTAAAAATATATCATAATATATGCACGATATAGAAATGCACATGTGAATAATGGTTGTTTACGAACAACATGCATCTGTAGCCATGATCAGAACACTTTATACTTCTTAACGTTACTTTTTACTATCAAAGACGTTATTTTCCTATTGCCTGAAATTTATAACATCGGCTCATAATGGCTAAAAAGTTTGTTTGAAATCCTTGAAAAACATGTTTGAGCAGTGGTATACAGACGTATACAGGCTCATATGCAGCCGTTCAAATATACAGATGCAGAATTTTTTGTTCAAGTTTACGATGTGTGCATCATGCAAGTGCAGTTTTTTACCTTCTGTAATAGGTTTGCAAAAAAGTAAAAATATACGAGGAATGTTATACAGTTTCACCGTCTGGATATAAGTGAAGATTGTTATACAATAATATATCACGATGTACTTGTTATATATCTAAATAGTCATATGCTATCAAACTAAAGCTACTATATTCTACAATAAAAGGGCAACACATGATTTAATACATACGAAGAGTGGGTGGGGAATTTGAGAAATACCTCACATTTATATTTAAATACAACTGCAAACATGCCATACTTGTTAAGACCATAGCACAAACATAAATCGAAGATGTGATCTATTTTCGTTGAACATGTTAATACAAAACCCAGGATTGAAATGTTTCGTAGTACAGATATCATACCTATAACATAGACTTATACAATTACTAATGCATTAGAATGAACGTTTATCAAAAGAGGGTATGCATCTATCATGTTTGCAACGAACTGCATGTTTAGTGGTTTCCAAGTCATTTAGTTCCTGCTTTGTGACTTTCTCGGCTTTTCCTTTTTATATTCATATATACATGATCATCCTTGTTTTTTTTCTTTTCGAGAATATAACATGGCGGGAATTATTTTATTTACACTGCACTGTCCCGCTTTATTAGGCTGACAACAGAGTAAGAGTTAGGTTTGTTTGTGTGCAAATTAGTTTATTGTTGATATATCAATAAACGTTTACAACATTAATATGGTATTGTTTCAGTTAACCGACATGACCGAGCGGGAGCTATTAATAAGGCATAACACCATTAACACGTATTTAAAGTAATAACACATATTTTATTAAACTTCTAAAAATAAAACAATCTATCTACACACACACGTTTGAATTAGTGTAAATTATACAATTATCGGAAGAGATCTATTTCTTAGGTATTCTTTATGTCATACTGTTATGTTAGCGCCATATTTGAAATATGCAAATCAACTAACACATATGGTGCTAACGGGCCATGTTAATTATACCGTGATGTCTGAATGCTCTCCCAACTCCTATGAATAAACATGGTTAAGTGTCATTTCTTATTTAATATGTAAACGTCTACATGTTGTTGCTGTTTATGAGGATTCTGTTAACAGTTTTAATATGATTAATGCACATCCCATAGAAAGAAACGTTTGCTTTGAACACTGATAGTTTTGCATTATGAAATATTTATTAAAACAAGTGCATTGCATCTTTACGTAATAAAACAATAAAAACAGAAAAGGTACAATAAAGTTGTCTTCCAAATATTGATTGCCTGTATTAGATATAGAGGATATTTGTTTGTTTGGAGTGAATATAGGATTTTATGTCTGCATAATCGTTCTTGAAAAGGTACGCTGTATAAACAATGAGAATATAAGATTGATTCTAACCATACAATCCACTATTTCACTGGGAAGTGTATAATAAATATATTTATTTAAATAACTAGGACCCATTTGTATTCATACCGTTGTCCGTGCGATGATCCTGCCACTGTCTGTATTGTTACTATCAGCCTGCCAATCCCACACGCTCAGCACGTGCTTCTCGCTGCCGTCTAACACACACATATACCTGCCAGAACTCTGTTGCAAGTAAAAGCATTATATTTTATTACACTATATTATACCTCATTTGCATATTCCAATATTTGTTTAATGTGACCTCATCCGGTCCATAAAGTTGCATATTGACCGGGCGCTGATTTAATTTGTTGGTCAGTTGCATATTGACCGGGCGCTGATTTAATTTGTTGGTCAGATTCGGTATAATATAACAAATAATGTATGATGCTTCGGCCCATATGACGTTTATGTCTGACTGCCCAGTCCATAAACTTGCATATGGACCTCAGCACCATACATTATCTGTTAAATAATGACACCATTGTTCGTCACAGACACATTAGTTGTATAATAGTCACAGACACATTATTTGTATAATAGTCACAGACACATTAGTTGTATAATACAAATAAAGGGAATTATGTAGATGCAGTGACTTCTCGATCTGCAACGGAATAAAAGCAAAGTCAACAAATGGTAATGTTAATTGTTTTTAAACTATTGCTATTGTTATTGCCTTTTACGTTTGTTCTATTCAAAAATAGAGCAAATATTAGGATATAGTTGCATATTCACTTTTAATATACACAAATAAGCAACACACACGTTTTGTTCGAGTACAGTACATTTTATCAAGGTTAAACGGCAAACATCGTTGTAATCTGTCGTTGGAATATTTCGCTTTTTCATTGTTTAGATAAACATAATCTGAACTTGAGTTTAATAGCTAATACATCAACAAAATATGTTTTCAAATCAAAAGTATATCTTACGATCTTTTTTTTTTCTTTTCTTCCTTCCGCTTCTCTCTTTTCGTCTTCTCTAGTGTGAATGACCTAATATTGTGTACAATTAATTAATTTTAATTCAGTTGTGATATTGGCATGTTTACCCATAATTGTTATATGAGTTGAAATATGAATTTTTTTGAAATTGTGGAATAAATTATTACAATAAAACCGTTTGTTTACAGTGTTTATAATTTCACCGCATTGAAAATTATAAACAATGCAGTGAAAGTATAAACAATGAGTATACTGTACAAGATTGAGAATAACCTCAAAAGAAGTCATTCTCCAAGAATAAGATCAAAGGCAGAATATGCTTATTAACACATAAACTGAAAGTTGATGAAACACTCGGAAGTTTACAACTTAGAGAATTACGCTAACAAATAACTGAATAAAATTAAACTGTACACACTATGCAGAATAAATATTTGTGTACTAATAACGCTGTATCCCCTACACGCTGCACTGACGCTAAGCACAACACAGGAAGTATGCAGATCCGAACGGCTTATTTATAGCATAGGTAATGTTTTTGTAAACACAAGAGTTAAAAAATCAACGTGCCTTTTTAACAAAGCGTTCGTTTCTAATCAGTTGTTTCTATTAACGGCTGAGTACATCGAGGGATTTAATGCATTTTGGCGGTAATATTATACACAACAACTTGACACAGTCTGTATCATCTCCGTTAAGGTTAACAATAAACATATTCTTACTTAAGTGAGAGTGTCACACGATTTTCTGAATCATCATTTGCTTGATATCAAATAGATCCCTCTGCATGTATGACATGACCAAAGGAAACAAAAACAAATCTTCGGATTAAAACCCCATCCAACGGACAAAACCTTTATTTCAAGTACGTGGACATGTCTTAAATCCAAGACCACACGTTGCATGCATTTTGATCCTTTTTCTCATTACTGAAAATCTCCAAACAGCTTGAGACACTTAGTCCAATCTTCTCGAACATTAGTCGAACCTTTTTCAACATTAGCCGAACCTTCTTCAACATTAGTCGAACCTTCTTCAACATTAGTCGAAACGTTGTACAACATTAGTCGAACCTTTTTTCAAAATTAGACGAACCTTCTTCAACATTAGTACAACCTTCTTCAACATAAGTCTAACCTTCTTCAACATTTACCGAACCTTCTTCAACATTAGTACAATCTTCTTCAACATAAGTCGAACCTTCTTCAACATGTATCGAACCTTCTTCAACATTAGTCGAACCTTTTTCAGCATTAGTCGAAACGTGTTCAACATTAGTCGAGCCTTCTTCAAAGTTAGCCCGAACGTGCTTGAACATTAGTCAAACCTTCTTCAACAATAGTCGAACCTTCTTCAACTTTAGTCGAACCTTCTTCAACATTAGTCGAACCTTCTTCAACATCAGTCGAACCTTCTTCAACATTAGTCGAACCTTCTTCAACATTAGTCGAACCTTCTGTAACATTAGTCGAACCTTCTTCAACATTAGTCGAACCTTCTTCAACATTAGTCGAGCCTTCTTCAACATTAGTCGAACCTTCCTCAACATTAGTCGAAACGTGTACAACATTAGTCGAACCTTTTTTAACATTAATCGAACCTTCTTCAACATAAGTCGAACCTTCTTCAACATGTATCGAACCTTCTTCAACATTAGTCGAACCTTTTTCAACATTAGTCGAAACGTGTTCAACATTAGTCGAACCTTCTTCAACATCAGTCGAACCTTCTTCAACATTAGTCGAACTTTCTTCAACATTAGTCGAACCTTCTTCAACATTAGTCCAACCTTCTTCAACATTAGTCCAACCTTCTTCAACATTAGTCCAACCTTCCTCAACATTAGTCGAAACGTGTACAACATTAGTCGAACCTTCTTCAACATTAGTCGAACCTTCTTCAACATGTATCGAACCTTCTTCAACATTAGTCGAAACATTTTCAACATTAGTCGAAACGTGTTCAACATTAGTCAAACCTTCTGCAACATTAGTCGAGCCTTCTTAGTCGAAACGTGTTCAACATTAGTCGAACCTTCTTCAACATTAGTCGAACCTTCTTCAACATTAGTCGAGCCTTCTTCAACATTAGTCGAACCTTCTTTAACATTAGTCGAACCTTCTTCAAGATTAGTCGAGCATTCTTCAACATAAGTCGAGCATTCTTCAACATTAGTCAAACCTTCTTCAACATTAGTCGAACCTTCTTCAACATTAGTCAAACCTTCTGCAACATTAGTCGAGCCTTCTTCAACATTAGTACAACCTTCTTCAACATTAGTCGAGCCTTCTTTAAGATTAACCTTCTTCAACATTAGTCGAACCTTCTGCAACATTAGTCGAGACTTCTTCAACATTAGTCGAAACGTGTTCAACATTAGTCGAGCCTTCTTCAAGATTAGTCGAGCCTTCTTCAACATTAGTCAAACCTCTTTTCAACATAAGTCGAGCATTCTTCAACATTAGTCAAACCTTCTTCAACATTAGTCGAACCTTCTTCAACATTAGTCAAACCTTCTGCAACATTAGTCGAGCCTTCTTTAAGATTAACCTTCTTCAACATTAGTCGAACCTTCTGCAACATTAGTCGAGCCTTCTTCAACATTAGTCGAAACGTGTTCAACATTAGTCGAGCCTTCTTCAAGATTAGTCGAGCCTTCTTCAACATTAGTCAAACCTCTTTTCAACATTAGTCGAGCCTTCTTCAACATTAGTCGAACCTTCTTCAAGATTATTCGAGCCTTCTTCAACTTTAGTCAAACCTTCTTCAACATTAGTCAAACCTTCTTCAACAATAGACGAACCTTCTTCAACATTAGTCGAGCCTTCTTCAACATTAGTCGAACCTTCTTCAACTATAGTCGAACCTTCTTCAACATTAGTCGAACCTTCTTCAACATTAGTCCAATCTTCTCGAACATTAGTCGAACCTTCTTCAACATTAGTACAACTTTCTTCAACATAAGTACAATCTTCTCGAACATTAGTCGAACCTTCTTCAACATTAGTACAACCTTCTTCAACATTAGTCCAATCTTCTCGAACATTAGTCAAACCTTATTCAACATTAGTACAACCTTCTTCAACATTAGTCGAACCTCCTTCAACATTAGTACAACCTTCTTCAACATTAGTCCAATCTTCTCGAACATTAGTCAAACCTTCTTCAACATTAGTACAACCTTCTTCAACATTAGTCGAACCTTCTTCAACATTTGTTCAATCTTCTCGAACAATTGTCCAACATTCTTCATCATTAGTGAAACCTTTCCAAACAAAAGTAGAATCTTGTTTGGTAAATTTTCTAACTTTTTTGAACATTATTGAAATTCTAAACCTTTAAACTCGCAAAACATACTTAAAATATAGGTACACGAATAATATATTTTTCTATTTCTATACTTTCTAACCAATCGGTGTTTGAGACCTTTCCTTAAACTCTTAATATAGACAAACTTACTTCAGCAGAAAATCCGATTGAGACTATGCCGCCAGAAAACACGCCCACGCCAATAACACAGTAGGTTCTTAAAGTTTCGCTGTGCCATATGCGGATGTGAGACTGAAATTAAAGATGTACATTAAACATGATTGTTTATCAAGTATGGTAATCAAAACTTTTCATAAACACATATTTTTATCAATACAATTTACACCATCGTTTTTGCTAATGAGAAATAGGCAATTAATTTCAACAACCTTTGCATATTAATACTTGTACAATAACTCATAAATTATGAATAGCACAACGATTGTGTTGAGCAACCTCCAGTGTTTGTTTTCCATATCAGCTCTGAATTCAGGCACGTGAATAAGAGACGATAGAATACGATATTCTTTATTACGGTACAACTTAATTAGCATAAGACCAATCTTCCTTATGATGCCCTCTCCACGAGAACCTGAATGATAAAAAGTGTCGTAGAACACAGTCAGAGTGTCGACACATTAACAAATATAATACACAGTCTACACAGTCACTAGTCGACACGATTCCACACAGGCTGTGTGTATACACAATATGTGTGTGTGTGTGTGTGTGTGTGTGTGTGTGTGTGTGTGTGTGCACAAGCTGTGTGTGTGTGTGTGTGTGTATACACAAGCTGTGTGTAACAATGTTTAAGGTAATTATTCAGCTTAAAGCGATATCCTTAAAAGGAGTTAAAGGTAGCAATTTCAAAATTAAAGGTAGCGACCTTCCGCTAAGGTAACACTCTCCGGTAGAGGTAACAATCACATTCTCAGCTAAAAGTGACAATCCTACCGCCAAAGGTAACTTATTTTGAGCGTTACATTTTCAACATCTACAGTTTCAATGACAAACTGCGTATAATGGACACTTTAAGTGTTTTTTTTATCAACCTTAACATTGTTACACTGTGTTTATGCAAAGTAATGTAAGATCGTATAATAATGCACACACTCACCGCGTGATCTGGTTCCACACCGTGCATTTGTCCGGTAGCGACGAGGTATTGGTTTGGATGCATCATCATGCTGGAATGGTAACACGTACTTTAATAGCTTTAATGTTGCTTATTATAGATACCGGTAATATCTCGTTTTTAATTTCTCTATATAACTTAGACTGCAACTTTAAGTTATATACATTAAGCCAGAAATATTCCATACGATAAACAAAAACATAAAAACAACAACTTTATGTCCAAAATATGGACCATCCGAATAAACTACGTGTTTTCCGATGTTCACGTCATCGTGAAATATGTTTTTGGTTGTTTGTTAAACGACAATTTTCATCATGGATTTAATTAAATCAATATAAAAGACTAAACAGCCGTCCTGGATTGAGTATCGATACCTACAACCTGCACGTAATAACTGTTTAAAACCTGACATTAAACAAAATCTAGTCATACATTATCTAGGTAATTTGATAAAAATGTAGAGAACGAATTGTCCTCTGTTTTCTTAAATGATATCCGTATATGCATATAAGCCTGATTATTATATAACCTATAAATAGACGCGTTTTCATTGGCTAAAAAGTAATTTTTTAGAAAAAATATCTAGCGATATTGACCTGTTTTTTTCTGATATTGACCAGTTTTATAAATAGTAACAGGGGAAGACCGGGGAATCTGTTTTCTTTTAAGTTGGTCAATATCAAAACAATATGATAAATTGAGGGTTATATAATAAAACAGTTATGGACTTTTCAGCTGTTATACATGATGTTGATATGTACCAAAAAATCATTATTGACCTCGGCTATCGCCTCGGTCAATAATGATTTTTTTGGTGCATATCACATCATGTATAACAGCTGAAAAGTCCATAATTGTATATTATTTTGACATAACATGATTTTTTACTGTTTGGAACTGTTATTCACAGGTAAAATAGAGTGCACGTTGGACATATTTCTAGCCTAGAAAAATTGTATATTATTCTTATAATTAATATTAATGATTGAACAAAAGCCACGGTAAGTTCTGTAGAAATACTAACGGGAGGGGGGCGTAGTGTGTTTTTTAAACAATCAAGATTACCGTGTGTCCCTTTAACTATTGATTTGCAGTAACACAATCATAACATTTCCTGAATAATACAAACAGTTTCAAGAAGCGCATTATGAACTGACTGAAAATAAAATATGTAATTAGCGTCCAAGGGAATTGCTAAGCGAATACATTTTCGTTTTTGGCTGATGGCATGCATGATATTTTGCTAAAAAGCACAAAACACGATCACTTAAGACGTCATTATAATTGACATTAGCATCACACAGAATAGCTAAACAGTATAGCTTCAAATATACAATACTACATGCACGCATGTTTTGCGCTTTAACTTAAAATAACACTTGTTCTCTTTAACATCATCTGAAAAAGTGCCAAAGTCAGTTTTACTGAGTCTATTCATGAGAGGTTATAAAGAAATATAAAAATATCGGACAGGGAAAGTAGCATTCAAGGAGGACCTTGCACCACCTCTTCCGTCCCCTAGCACAATCTTAAGCGGTATTCCACTTTAAAGTCACACACATTGGACTTGATGATTACAAAGGACCAGTAAGTAATAACACTACTGATTTGTAGTCGGGGAGACCTTTTACAGCTGCCACACAACACTTCACAAACGCTAGTGTGAATGTCAATAAAAGGGGATCCATCAAAAGCAACAAACACACAAAATACAGAAAAGTAGGTAGGAGACTCGGTTTTATTGATTCTGTCCATGAAGGGTTGTATAAATAGAGCCTAATGTCCGGTAATAAATAACGTCGCGGCAACTATATGCAATATCGCTAAAACAGTCGAAGAAATAACACGAAGTATCAAATATTTATATTACAACACGGAGGTCGAATGTCAAATATAATGGCTCTTTTCCTTTGCTAAACTATTGTTTGGTTCGTTCTTTTTGCCAGAAAAAACGTTAAAGGCTCATTTACTATTATAAATGCAAATTTTCTTTTAATATAGTGCAATTTGATATACAAAATTTACACAGAATACAGAAATTGATGATGCGAGTATTTGGATGGAATGCATCGAGGCGCTAGCTAAGAACTGTCCAATATATATGCCTTAACATATAAGCTCAATGTTAATGTTTGTTAATGCTGGCACACCTGGCAGTTATGATCAAAACAAAATCAGACGCTTGTTCCACCTTCACCTCGTGGATGCTATACCTCGTGTGGTTCCCGGTCAAGAATAGGCCCACTGCTTATCCAGGCAGAGGGGTAAAATCCCCCCAAATGCATACTCATTTTGTCATTTTTGTTAAGTTCATTAAGGTCTTCATCGTGATCCCTGAATTGTTTCATGTGATACTTAAGTGGTGGCAGAAAATAATGGTCTTGCTCCTGAGAAAAAGGAGCACTCTGTTGAGCTTCATATGTCACAAACCTCATTTTTCACAAACAGAAGTAGTGAACATTGCGGGTCATTATGAACCAAAAGTTAAAAATAACATTTGTACATCTTCGGATAAAATACACGCGTTGCAAGAGTTCATGCTAATTGGATTCTTAGTGCAAGCTCGTAAGTCGAAAGTCACGGTAGTAGAACTCGTGCTGTAGTTGTTACTACAAGGTCTGTCGTGAGCTCGAATCCCGCATGTGACTGGTTCGTCTGCCAACTTGACCGCCTCTAAACACGGCAGATAACACTGGTTTCAAACCCATGATGATGACTGTAGCGAAACTCGATAATCAAAAGGACTTTTGTTGCAATGGTGCAAATCTAGTTGTTATTTCCATTGGATCAAAATATTTTTCTGTACAAATCTAATTAACTATTCCATGGGTTGATTTCGAATTCTTGTACACTGCACCCCATGTGTATGTTTCTACTGCTATTGTTATTTTCACGATTGTCAGACTTTGTAATTAATAGCTCGGGTTCTTACATCAGTCCATGGGAAGCCATCGACATCTTCCCATTTACAAGTAAGTAATAGGAGCAGAATGACCACAGAAAGACGTACGAAGGCTTTATGAGGTCATAACACTTAATGTATACTGTAGAAACAAGCCGCTTTTACGGAATAAGTCGTCAAACGAACGAACAAACGAAAGAAATCTTTAATGATCTCGTTGAACAATATTGTGCTAAAACTTATGAAAACGCTGGGATTAATTTATTTTAGTCTATTAAAGATTCAGGAGACGTTCTTAATAAAATTTGCAATGAACGTCAAGTTTCATCTATGTATAAGCACTTATGACTTTTCTACACTATATACAACCTTACCACATCACCTTATTAAAGACAAGCGTATTGCTCTTATTCAAAACACTTCCTTACAGAAAAACTACATTTTTGGCCGGTAATAATATCAAAGCGTTTTTACTAACGGCAGTTTAGACAATTACACTATGTGGACTTGCCAAGAAGTTTGTGAAGCACTAATCTTCCTATTAGATATTATTTTTGTCAGGTACCGTTTATAGACAAATTGTTGGTATCCCTATGGGTACGAACTGTGCACCCTTGTCGCAGATTTGTTTTTATATTGCTATGAAAGAGATTTCATATGGAGTATTTCACCAGATACCCAGGCAGATGTTATTGAATCCTTTAATGACACTTCTTGGTATCTGGATGACATATTGAACATTGACAGCCTTTTCTTTTCTACTATGGTTAATAATATATACCCTAAAGAACTTCACTTACAAAGCTAATATTTCGGATATTAACGCGTGTTTTCTCGATTTACATCTCTCCATTGAAAATGGTGAAATAATTAGCAAAATATATGACAAGAGAGACGATTTTAGTTTTGATATTGTTAATTATCCCAATTTAGATTGGGATGTTCCCCGAGCAACTTCTTATTGGGTCTATGTGTCTCAACTTATTCGTTTTTCTAGAGCTTGTCTCGAGTTGAGGACTTTAATATTCGTAATCTTTGTATAACTATAAGCTACTCAATCATGGCTATCGTTCCATAAACTTCGTACAACCTTTGCTAAATTTTATTATCGTAACCCTTAATCTTCTTTTCAAATATAAAAGAAATTTAAGAACTCTTCTGCGACAAGGACTATCACAACCTGACTTCTATGGTGACGTGATTTACAAACTTCGTAAGATCCTTGGTCATGATCACTTTCATACTACCTTTGTTAAACGTGTTAAAAGTTTTTCAAAAGAGGTATGATCCTATCATTTTGCAACGCACTGCATGCTTGGTGGTGGACCCATTTACAGTTCGCCACTATGCTTCTTTAATTGTGCGATGACCGGACAGGCTGTGGACCTTATGATGACGTCTACCTAAAGCCCAAAGGACGATGACACTGACGTTTGTCTGCAATCTTGTCGCGTCGTGTCCTAATGGTTTGTTCTCTTGTTGCTCTGGCTTCTGCCAAGTCATTGAGTACCTGTCTGTGGCTTTCTAGGCTATTGTTTTCTTGTATTTATATATACACTAACATCTTTGTGTTTAACATATATTGCCCATTAATGCTGCCTTGCTGTTTAGAGAATAGTTCATGGCGGGGATTTCTTTATTTACACTTGTCCCGTTTATGGGAATGACAGTAGGGTAAGTGTGGGTTTGGTGCACCTAGAACCTGGTTTAACACCCAGCGGCCTCTTTGCCATTAACCGTTCCAAGGCGGTTGCCCTATTGTCAACCCTTTTGTGTTGGTGATGTCTTATTTGGCCTTTTATTCATCTTTAAAGTTGTTCTTTGTTTCTGTGTGGTTTTGGTAGACTGTCGTCCTTGAATGCTACTATTCCTGTTCGATTTTTATATCTAATTTTAAGAGACACTTAATGTATACTGCAGACACTAGCCGCTTTTACAGAATCAGTCTTCACGAAATCTTTAAGAGGCACTTAATATTTACTGTACACCTAGCCGCTTTTACGGAATCATTGTTCCATTCAATGAGTTTGGGAGATAAATTATCCTAAACATTATGAATGTAAAGAGCTGTGAAATATGCGTTTCATTATGACGTACGGAAATTTCACATTTGCGATTTGTGAAGAATGCGTACGCAATTTTCACAAATTTGTGAAAAACGCGGTTGCTCCACAGCGCTCACAAGAAAATTTGCAGCAACTAAACCTTATTGTGCAATATGTTTCTCATACGCAACATGACATATACAAGACTCATGTGTCGTACATACCACGTGATCTCCTCGTTGTGTTGGATGTAATGCCTCGGTTTGTCGGCATCTTTATTGTACAGAACAACAACAGCTGCCACGTAGTATACAAGTTCTCCAGACTTTGGTAACACCATCAGGTTGTGCCGGGCACCCGACCTCGGAAGCCGTATCTTAGGAATGTTAAGGCACATTTGTATTCAAATTTGGACAAAGTATGATACGGGGTTATTTTGGCCCCAGTATATTCAAATACAAAAAGTAATTTTTTTATCTAATATGTTGTGCATGTTTAAGTAAATTGATCATATTCTATCTTCAAAAAATATTTTATTTATTTATTTATCTAAAGAATTAACAGGGTCTCAAAAAATGGCATTTTTTTAATTTTTATTATTTTTTTGTAGATTTTGGACCTTTCTGGTAAAGATTTTGATCCTAAAATTATAGAGCGCACCTCCAAGCACACACAATATTTTGGCTAATGATGCATCCCTATCAAGTTACTGTTTCAACAACAAGGGTGCTCGAGGGTGCGCTCTGTATTTCCAAGACCAAAACTGATTGAAAAATGATGCAAAGGAACAACAATTTCATTTTTGAAAGGAAATACTGTTTGTGCTACTCTTAAACTCAAACTCATTTAGTGTAATGAGTTTTAATGATTCAGTTCATTTGTAACTGAACTAGATACTCAAAACTTGTGCATTAAACGTTTCAATATTGGGGCCAATTTTTGCCCCATATCATACCTAGTCCTTTGTAAATGAAAATGAAATAAAAAAAGAGCGATACAGTTTACATATTTCTTTTCTGGTTGCAACATCCCGTATTTTTATAAACAAGTTCACTGTATATGCATGCATATAAAATATGTTTTAAAATAACATTAGGATCTGTTTTAGCGTTTAGCAAATATATATGTTGTATATTGAAAAGATACACCCAATCGCATTTGAGCATTTTATCCGGTTTGCACCATCATCCCCTTGGATCAGCATACGAAGGGCGGGATAAACTCTGCAAAAATAAGACACACCATATATTTATTGGTAAAGGGATATCATTTTATGTATGTGTATCAAAACAGGTTAAAACAAATCAAACGTGTGGAAATATTTTCAATAAATATATCAAGTTTATAATCCAAAATTAAATAATGGATCAATTGATAAACTACACGTTAATCCAAAGTTTCAGTGGGATTCACCATCTTTCAAGGTACACAATAATTATCAAATGCGTTTTCTTATGAAATGATTTAACTTCCGTTTACGAAATAAAATGTTTTCAGCGGGTTTATTTTGTGATATTACTTTTATTACTATGTTTACTTACGATTAGTAAATAAAATAAAAGCCAGTGTGACCGTCCAAGGCGGTAGCCCCTATTGTCACCGTTTTTAGTTTGTGATGTCGTCTTGCATTTATATTACTTTTGCCTTCTTGTTTGTCCTGTTCGCGTGTTGTTTCTGTGTTTTGTGGGTTGACTGTTCTCCTTGTATGCTACTTTCCCTGTCCGCTCCTTTTTATATTTCTTGTTACACAGCATGTATACGTGCATTTAAGCCTTATTATTACGAACTCAAGCTAAATTACACTCCACAGCTATTATTAGGTAAATGGAGGTCATCTTGCTTGGGAGTTAAGTCGGTTATATTTATTAATATCCTACTTTTATATTGTTCATATTACATTACTATTTATATATATGTTTTTATTATTTTCTTTCCTTGTCTTAGATATTATAGTTGTGGGTGAACTCATTGATAATGTGTTTTCAAAAACTTCGGACAACCCAAGATTAAGGCCATCACATCAAAAGAGGCTGAGGCGCTTTGGAGAGAAGTATGTTACGTATAACAGGTTGATTAAAATACTCAATGCTGATTGGTTATTGGGGGGGGGGGTGGGGGAGGGGGTGGGTGTCTAACATTCTTATACAAGACGTTTGGCGCAGTCCGAAAGCAGTTGCCCTTGCAAAAAAGTCACGTAGCCTACCTCATCTGTAGAGGGTTGACCTTTGATCTGATAGAGTAACACCCTAGAAATATTTCTAGCCCCTGTTGTAGTCATAAATTGTGGTAGTGTGGTAGTCCAGTTCTCACTAAAGATGTGATTGTTTTTATATTCTTTTAATAGTTAAGTTCATTACATAAGTACCTTTAACGATAGAATAAGAAGTGTACCCTTTAACTATATTGTAGAAAGTGTACCTTTAACCTTATGGAAGGAAGTATCCCTTTAACTGTATTATGGAAGTGTCCTTTAACAGTGACCAATATATTGATATGTGTATTGAAGTGTAACATTATTTTTGATTGGACAATTACAATGGCCAGTTCAATAATGCTCAATTATATTGGTTGTATAATTTTACCGCCTAATCATGCCCCCCCCCCCCCCCCCCCCCCCCACCACCTTCTGGGCAGTTGGAAGGAAATATTTAAAGGGAAAAGATCTAGAATGTTAAAATGGAGTTTTCTCAAATTGTGTATTCCAAATTGGACACTTGTAAGCAAGTTAAATAGTTAATATAATCAGTAATTATTAAAGTAATAGAGTGTATAATTAAGGAGGAGGAATTTGGGTAAGTTTATTTTATGATATATTCTTTGTTTTGAATGTGTTGATGAATGCAAAACTCATGTTTACAAGTGTGTAAATTGTGGTGAAAGAAAGGTTTCAAAATCTGTATCACTTTAAGTGTTTTAATGTCTGCATATATGTTTTTATAAGATACTTTAAAGAAGGTATTTCATTGCACCAATGAAATGGACATGTGGAGAGCTTGATTTGTATTTTATGTGTTAAATCTATGGAAATATATGTCTTTGTATTCATATGTAAGCAATATGAGACGGAGTAACTATGCTAATGTATATTGTTTTAAATAAGGAGACGCAAAACAACCTATAATTATATATGTACCCTAAAATCTCATTATAGCCATAATGTGTCATGGAAGATTTACGTGTGTATTGATATTCCATCATTTAATATACAGGTTAGAAGTTGACCATGTGAAGTTATTGATGTGAGGTATATTGACGTATATTGATGTCAGGTATATTGAACGTGATTAGTATAAAATCATCAGGAACACCATAGCACCATATTGCTTGTAAGTTATTTTCGTAGAATTAATGTAATGCTATTGAGTCAATTCTATTTAAAGG
>JAWPHD010024660.1:0-18602 GCA_037043455.1 Cyrtodaria siliqua | reverse complement strand
TGACACTGTCAATTTGCAGTTTTCTTTGCAATTAAAACTATTTCTCGAGAACTGCATACACCAGATTAACCAAACTTGAACCATAGTTGTGTGTTGACCATAATAGATCAATACACAATAACAGTTACATTTATTGATCAGGACCATAACGGGCCATTAATACTGTTAATTTTACAAGAGGCAACACTTTAAACCTGGCATTGGCAGTCAATACGGTAATGTAATATATCTATACAGCTATAAAGCGTACCAAAGTAAGGATGAGATATTGTATTCCTCAGAATAATTGTTGTGATATGATCTTAGCATGTATACAGACAACGGTCACTTAGTGTCAACTACTACGACGGTAATTATTAATACAACTCACATGTCTTTATACAAATAACACAATGGTTTAATATAAAATAATGACGTTTATAATTGATATAATTGATAAAATGAGCATTTTCTACACACAAATCACGATTATTGACACGAAATATAACGCCTCTGATAAAGAAGATATAAATACACGAATATGTCACAAGTATTTTTACACAATATGCGGCTATTATTTATAAAACAAAAAGATGTATTTACAAAGCGATTGCATAGCATATGAATGTTATTATTGATGGGGTACATCTAACTTTTTCTAAAAGAATCTAAAAGTTTAAAATGTTCCAATTAATGATACAACTATCATATCAATAATATGTTGGTGTATGCACCGTGTCGTTTGTAATTTGTTTGTTTGTATGGCGTTTTACGTCATTTCAACACATGTAAGGTTATATATGACGGTCGATTTTTTTGTTTTGTGGTGGAGACAGACCACCCACTTTTACTAGGTAGAACCAGTACTGCACACCTCCCGCAATCCGTAGAATTGTCTTGAATTAACCATATATTTTGAATGAAATCGTGCAAACTATGCTAACATTAACACTAGTGCGTGACGTAGGATATCACATACTACTGTGCAGACATTAACACTAGACATTTATTAATCCAGTATCTTTTTATATTAAACTTCGTTGCATATATCTAAATTCAAGATAATAAAATATGGGAGTTTACAAGTGTCTTAGTTATTATGCAATAGCCTTCCTGTTCGAATTTTATATCTGCTTAAACACATTATTGGTGCAATATAATCAACATGCAATATACAAAAGCAAAAATTGTATTGAGCTATTAAAATAATTATTAATAATGATTAGTAAATATGCAAGTTATGCAGAAACATTAATGGGACGCCGTGAGTTTATGTTGTTTCCATTTATCCATTTTATAAACAAAATACTTTTATTCACACAAAAAGTAGACCCCAAACTGAAAAAGATGATGAGTACTGTGATAGCAAAATGACGGATATCATTAATGAAACTAACATTTCATAGCACACAAATATGATAATTATAGTCATAGAAGATGATGGCTTAGTTTCCTGGTATTAACGGATTAAACTAAAAGGACACAACATTCCATAAAATGCCAATTTAATTGTTATAGAAATTAAATGTTTCAAGCAATGTGTAATTATTATCCTTTTCTAAACCTACCAAGGGTTGGGGTTAGGGTTATAAACCTACCAAGGGTTAGGGTTAGGATTATAAACCTTAACAAGTGTTAGGATTAGGTTTATAAACCTACCAAGGGTTAGGGTTAGGGTTATAAACCTACCAGGAAATGATAACTTAATTGTGGCAATAAAAACAAAGGCACCGATTTCAGCCACCAACAATTCATGAAGTATTTATTAAATACTTGACATATTAATCAAATAATAAATACTGAAAAAGGGATCCCTTGGAAGCAACAAGCACAAACAAATTATCAAGGAAATAACAACTTAACAGAAAAATGTTTCACCAGCATAAATTAAGTATCACTTTAAAAAGTTTATAGACATTCGCGATTGCGTTTGTTCCATTTGCGTTCACTATCGACATCAATTTAATACGTTGTTTTCTTGCTTCACGATTTACAAGACGCACATCCTTCAGAGCATTTCCGTTAATATTCAAGGAATGGTATATTGTAATGATAAGTATACGAAGCTAATATATAGGGTGACGCGTACCTATGGTCTAGACCAGTAAACATGCATGTATTAGTTTGATATAAGTAATAATATGTATTATTTAGATATATTCTGAAAATAGGAGGCATGAGAGCTGTTGCACATTACATTACCTGTCATGAACAGACTCAATAAAAGCGAGCCTGCTACTTTTATCTCTTGTTTGTGTTTGTTGCTTCCAAGATATACCCTTTTCAGTATTTATCTACTTGTATGTAGTTATAGCCTTTGTTTAGTGCTAGCCTTTGTTTAGCGATATGTGGCGGATGCAAAATGTCAACTGACTACATATCAGTACTTTGTTAACTTACTTTTGATCATCTGGCCCAATCGTTGTGGCATTAATGTAAAATACCGCTTAAGCCGGTGCTAAGGGACGTGAGAGTTGTGGCTCCTTAAATAACCGCTCATGAACAGAGACTCAATAAAACCGAGTCTGCTACATTTAACTCTTGTTTGTGTTGTTTGTTGCTTACAAGAGATCCTCTATCAGTGATTAGGATTATGGTTAGGCTTTTAGTCCATGACCTTCTGCATCGCCTTACTCCGACAAAGTTAAACTTAAACCAGGTCCCTATTGTAACGGGTAAAATGCTTCCATGGGGACAGCTAATATTAATTATATAAAGCAACGTTAAATGATGAACATGATGAAAGTCTAACAGAAAAACTTGTAAGAAGAAAGATGATTGTATATGTTTGAATTAATTCTAAATAAAATATCATGAAGAAGATTCTGTTTAGATAATATTCCAAATACAGTATTAATAAATACACAAAAACATTTGAACTACGGTTCTTATGCAGTTGTACAATTCGAATATTATACTTTATCATTTTTAACTGACACTGATATCAACTATTTGTATAATTATAATACTATACTTTATCATTTGTATTAACATTTATGTTAACTAGTTGTACAATACATGTTCTTTGTCATTAGTACTCATATTGATTTTATCTGTTTGTACAATATAGAATATTATACTTTATTGTGAGTACTAACATTTTGCCACTTACACACATATGAAAAATAGGCTATAATGATATGCATTATAAATGCAACGAGATTTAAATGTTTTTTTGTTTTTATTTAAATAGATATCAAACTGTTGTTTGTATTGTTAATGTGGAGACATCCGACATCATAATGATTCGTGGATCTTCATTGTTTGTTCCCACAGAACTGATGTTTTCTCTGAAAACAAAAAGAAAAACGATATAAAACACGATACATTACGCAGGTTGCAGGCAATTCCAGTATTGATTACTATAAACAGTATTAGTTGCTATTTGTCTTAATTTCTGTATTCCTATCTGGATACACAAGAGTTGTCTATCTTATAATGCAACATTTTCATTTTACAATTAAATAAAATACCTTGACCATACACCGAATATTTCATCTAAATGACACGTTTAATGATTCCTTCGATATAAAAATAGGGCATAAACAAAAAATATGCTTTTACTTGTAACGTTTAAATCAATACAAAATATCTATCTGTCTGTCTGTCTGTCATAATTTTGCTGCATCCATATTTTTGAGAAAAAAACCCGGAGAATCATGGAAATTTGAAGCAAATACATTCATTTATAAACAAATGCAATATATATTAAGGGAAAAACTGTTTGTATATTGATGTTCAAAGTTATAAGTTTTGTGTGTGTGTGGTGGGTGGGAGGGGGCGGGTTGTTGTTTTCGATTTTCTCGATTTTAGCGAGCATTAACATGAAATTCGGCGCTTTAAAAGTGATAAAATTTATGAAAAATCTAGTTCAAAGTATCAGCTTCGTTATAAAAATAACTTTTAATACTCTATTATCAGAACAAATTTGACAAATATATTGCTTAAGATTTGGTGGAAAAAATTGCAAATAATGACGAAAAAACATATATCTGACCAAAAATACCGTTATATGGTATGTGATGTACAACGATAATAACTATTTATCTTTTTGCCTTACAAAATATGAACAAAATGGTTATTTGTAGTAATTTATAATGCTTTCGCGTAAAACACGAGCAAACTGTTCTATTGTCTATTATCTGTCAATTTCGTATTGCGATAAAATTCATAATTTTAATTCAAATTTTCTACTTGTTTTCTTAAAATTAAACTTACGATCACATTTAAATTAAAATCACAGTTTTTGAATAATATTGTAATCATTTATTAGAATTATATGTGTTTCAGGTACAACTCCACGGTAATAGAAACATATAGGTTTAAAATTTGAAAATAGAAACCAACTAATTAAAAATGTTATTTAAAGCGAACCGCGTGAAATCCGAAATTAATTTTAAATGCATAAGTTCTAAATCACAGTCTCACATAATTACATCACATACTTTTAATGACAGTCACACAAGTGTTACGTTATAAATTATAAAATGAACACCTCTTGTATAAAATAAAATAAAATAATTTCTAAAGTGTATATATGTGATAATGACTATTTATTTTATACTAATTTGAACTGGATACATGTCATATTTATACTACTCGAAAATGGATATACAAAACATGTTATATACTTACTACAGTTATAAACTGGATATGTGCTTAACAAAGTAGTTCCAAGCAAATTGTTTATTGCATATAACTAATTGTTCATTCTATTGCATCAGAAATACATTTAAAGATATGGTCGATAACGAATACAAACTGAAAAAAAAATCTAATTAAAAGCACGCAAGTTTAAATGATACTGAATTAATACTTCCAGGTACTAATGTTTATGCTTCATGCCGGATGGGGTTCTAACACAGACCAGCGCACGTTACAAAACAAAATACACATTTGGCGAACTTACAATTAATAGCCTTGATCCTCTAACCACGTCTTGATTTTTGGAACGTTATCATTCATCCAGTTGATATTGCTCTGTGTCTTCTCAAGGGCTTGATCAAATGCTCTGGCTCCCGATCCAAGATCTGTTTTGCTATCTACAAAATCCTTCAGCTAAAATAAGAAACAGTTAAACAGTTAAAAAATTGTTCTGATCAAGATATTTTAATAAGAATGTTATAAATAAAATAAATTCAATTTGTTCATTGCAAATAAACAGGATGTAGTATTAGGTTACAAGTGCGATGTTTGCAAATGTCGAATTTATATTCCATAAATTTGTACAGTAAAATATTAAATAATGGTATAATAAAATTACTTAAATTTCCTATTAAAGTAATACCAGAGGATCTCATAAATGGAACGGAGGCAATGTGTGAGAGGTATGGGTGTCAGTCCAAATAACAATAAAACCAGTATGAGTTTCAGTTGCATATCTAAGATGCTTACATTCCACGACACCATGATTTAATTATTGTTTATGAAATATTTTAGTCTGGAAAACTCGACAGCTTCGCTATATTTTGCTGTTTAAATCATTAATATTAATTCATATGATGACCAATGGCCATAATACATATTGTTCTACGATCAAATTACACCTTCAATGACAACATGTACAACGGCTTGCCATATTCATCCTGAATGAATTAAAATTTAGGATTTAGTACACAAAATAAACTCGTCGAGTTTTCAAGATCAAACATTTTCAAATATATTTATGCCGCCGGTAACATGTGGCTCCTTTCAATGTCTGGTGAAACTAAAGCACATTATGTGAGTTTTCATTTTTATTTGGACAGTCAATGTTTCCAGATCGCCTTTAGTTCCTTTAATAGCTTTGTTTGAGTTTTAGCAAGATGTTTTTGCTTATAGTTGATTCACCTTAAAATTAAGAAATGCAAAAACAAATCAAATATGTTTGTATATACGTGCATATTATACCCAAACAAGTGCAACATGCAGTGTTTATGGATGCATAGAAAGAACTGAAAGTACAAGCACATGTAAGATTTTTTTTTTCATTTTTACAATAGAAATACAATGATTTTAGTATTTAAAATATGTTACCGTATTCTTTTTTAGTACGCCTGCACGAGAAGAAACCAAACAACAGTGGGTGTTAACAAGAAGGGTTGGCAAATTTGTTTAAATTCGGGGTTTTGAGCAACCGAACTGTGCTAACTGTAATTCAGATTAAACAAATTCGATTCCTTCTGGCATGAATGAAGAACATAACTTCTTAATTCAAATGTCAATATATATACAATCAAATCATGCATGGACGATATTCAATTGCTGCCAATGCGTTTGATTAATTACTTTTCGGGATTACCAAGCGTCTAAATTACTCACATAGTCAGTATTACTCATACTTACGAAACGTCTGATTTATCATTAATCATGATTACCAAACGTTTGATTTAGATTCGTGTACGGTCTGTGTTAACCCACTGCAATTGTTTTGACTTAATTGAAAAAGGATGACCTCAGAAAGTATGTTAATCTAGACGATGTATACAATAGTCAAGAAATTAAAACACAATAAAAGCATAACAAAAGCTCTACCCGTTCTTGAATAAGTGCTCACATGGTCTATATGTCAGGTGTCTATGACGTGGTATGCAATAGAGCTCTTAAGAAGAGACCTTCGTAATATAACACGAATGATGGGACGTTAAACCCTATACATACTAACATGTTTTAGATTATGAATTAAGTAGTTCAAGATGAGTTTCATTCATAGAATACCCTTGTCGGTTACAAGAATTATAACTAATATGATCCCCAATATTTTGCATTTAATGTATTAATGCTATACTACACAAAAGAACAGACACTTAATGCATGCAAAAATTTCATTCATCAGTTCACATGCTGATCGACAGAATGTATACGTGTTTACCTTATTTAGATCTAGGTTTGATAAAAACTTTTCTGTTACACTTCCAATTAGTTTGGAAAATGCAGAAAATTGTCTACCATATCTGTATAAATAAAACGTAACAATTTAAATAACACCCAATACCATGCAGTTTATGTAGATAACATCTGATCAACGAAACGATCTATTGACATGCCGAATATATTATAATGATACATATATAATACGAATAATAAACTAAAGATTAATACAAGATATATAGTCTATCAAAATAACTAATAATAAATTATTTATAAATAACATTTTTAAATCCATAGCTTAATAACCTTATTTGCTATATTATCAAAACAACTTACTAATTCGCCATACGAATATGTTATAAACAATACACTCCGTTATGCAAACACATACACATCCATAGAGCCAAATGATAAGCCAAATCGTCATATAATAAACCGTATAATATGTACCAATGCCATACAAGAAAGTTTTTATATAGCTTTGATTGTGCGATGACAGGACAGATTGTGGACCATATGATGACGTCTATCTAATTATTTATAGGACGGTAGCGTTTGATGTTTGTCTTTAATCTTGTCTTGTCGTACCCTTAACGGTTTGTTCTCTTGTTGCTCTGGCTTCTGCTAAGTCATTGAGTACTTACGGTCGGGTGTTCTAGTCTTTTGTTTATCTTATATATACATGACCATTTATGTGTTTACTTATATAACCTAGTAATGCTGCCTTGTTTGTTAGAGAGTATAACCTTTCGGGGATATCTTTAAATACACTGTCCCGTTTACTGGGATGACAATAGGATAATAGTGAGGTTTAGTGCACCCACGAACCTGGTTTAAAGTCTGTTCATGAGAGGCAATGTAGGTGCAACACATCTCACGCCTCCTAAGCGATATTCTACTTTAAAGCCACAACGATTGGGCTAGTGGCCGTGAGAGGTGTTGCATCTTAAATTAACTCTCATGAACAGACTCAATGAAACCGAGTATGCTATTTTCTCTCTTGTTTGTGTTTCTTGCTTCCAATGGATCTCCTTTTCAGTATTTTTTCATCATAACAAAATATCTTAAATTACAACGGTTTACCAACGATCAAGTATTTATGATATATTTCAGTTGCGCATATCGTTGGTTTTTGTGCGACTGAGATAAACTGGAACCCGACCGTTTTAATACTCGGGAGATACAGTCTGTTTGACATAAATTGTGTGTGTATCATTTGACCTTGTCGCTATTGCTTTAACACATATTTTAACTATTGCGTGTTACGTGAAACAGTCATTAAACCATGGGCATTTATGAAAAACATTACAGAGACGTATGCCTTCAGCAGCCGAATAATGACCCAAACCGTCAAGAATTAAATCAGTTGTCAAATTTACATACAGTTAGTATAATTAAGATCAAACAAACCATACAGTAACGAAAACAAACCATACGGTAACCAAATAAACCAATCAGTCACGAAATCTGACAAAAATATCACTAAACAAACCATACTGTCGCTCAAATAAACAATACAGTCGGCTAATAAACCATAAAGTCGCTTATAACATGTACAGTCGGACAATAAACCATAACGTCGCTTATAAAATGTACAGTCGAACAATAAACCATAAAGTCGCTTATAAAAAGTACAGTCGAACAATAAACCATAAAGTCGCTTATAAAATGTACAGTCGAACAATAAACCATAAAGTCGCTTATAAAATGTACAGTCAAACAATAAACCATACAGTCGCTTATACAATGTACAGTCGGCTAATAAACCATACAGTCGCTTAAAAAATGTACAGTCGAACAATAAACCATACAGTAGCATATAAAATGTACAGTCAAACAATAAACCATACAGTCGCTTATAAAAATGTACAGTCGAACAATAAACCATAAAGTCGCTTATAAAATGTACAGTCGAACAACAAACCATACAGTCGCTTATAAAATGTACAGTCAAACAATAAACCATACAGTCGCTTATAAAATGTACAGTCGAACAACAAACAATAAACCATACAGTCGCTTATAAAATGTACAGTCAAACAATAAACCATAAAGTCGCTTATAAAAATGAACAGTCGAACAATAAACCATAAAGTCGCTTATAAAATGTACAGTCAAACAATAAACCATACAGTCGCTTATAAAATGTACAGTCGAACAATAAACCATACAGTGGCTTATAAAATGTACAGTCAAACAATAAACCATACAGTCGATTATAAAATGTACAGTCGAACAATAAACCATAAAGTCGCTTATAAAATGTACAGTCAAACAATAAACCATACAGTCGCTTATAAAATGTACAGTCGAACAATAAACCATACAGTCGCTTATAAAATGTACAGTCGAACAATAAACCATACAGTCGCTTATAAAATGTACAGTCGAACAATAAACCATAACGTCGCTTATAAAATGTACAGTCGAACAATAAACCATACAGTCGCTTATAAAATGTACAGTCAAACAATAAACAATAAACCATACAGTCGCTTATAAAATGTACAGTCGAACAATAAACCATACAGTCGCTTATAAAATGTACAGTCGAACATTTAACCATACAGTCGCTTATAAAATGTTCAAACAATAAACCATACAGTCGCTTATACGGTATACAGTATACATTTATAAGGCATTTGCACCCTAGTATAAAAATGCACAGTTCGACATTTCCCTCCAAGTGAAATGTTATGGAGGACATTTGCCTCCCAACTGAAATGCAAGCTAGGACATTTGCTCCCAGTTCAAATGATATATAGTACATTTGCCCCCAGCAGTAATGCCAGGGTAGAACAATTACCCCATAGTTCAAATTGTGTTATGTAAATTATGTTGTTCAAATGTTTTAATTTGTGTTTTGATGTGTAATATAATGTATTTGACTTAACCAAAATATCAAACTATAACAAATGTGAATGTGTATTTTACCATTATATTACTAAAACGAGAGGCCCAAGAGGACATTTGGACGCTCTATTGGCTAAAATGGCTCTTTTATCTACGGTTGTCGTCATAAAATTCCCATCAGTACTTCTTTTAAACTAGAAGGCCATGACCTACATGTCGAGCCCTATTATAAAGGTCCAGATGTTTTATTTGACCAACATTAATGTCAATCCCAATATATATATTTTGCTCATGATGTTAGATGCATATAAGAAACATTCTGGTGAAGTTTAACGAAAATCCTGCGAGATAAAAACAAGATACGTATGTCAGAGCAAAGACCAGACGTGACCTATATTTCGTCAAAGTAGGACACAACGACCTGAAATTGGACGCATGATGTTAGATGTATATTAAGAAAATCCTGGAAAAAAGAAGCAAGATAAGCATGCCGTAGCGGAGACCGTACGTGACCTATATTTTGTGAAATGTAAGTCACAGCGACCAGAAATTCTGCACATGACGTTAGATGCCAATAAGGAACATTCTGGTGAAAAGTTTGGAGAAAAATTTACGAGAAACAAGATACGCATGCCGTAGCGCAGAGACGACGTGACCCATATTTCATCGAAAGAAGGTCACAGCGACCTGAAATTTTACGAATGATGTTAGATGCATATAACGAATATTCTGGTGAGGTTTGCGCATGTCGTAGCGGAGAACGGATATTACCTGAAGTGTGTCGAAAGTAAGTCATAACGACCTAAAATATTGCATAATTATGATGTTAAATGCATAAATGTATAAGGAATATTCTGGTGAAGTTTGGTGACAATCCTGCGAGGAAATGCAAGATAAGCATGTAGTAGCGGAGACCGGACATGACCTGACATTCTGCACATGATGCAAGATGCATATAAGAAACATTTGAAGTTTGGTGAACATCCTGCAAGGAAGAAGCGAGATAGGCATGTCGTAGAACCGTAAACAGCTTAAACCAAATGCGATATCTTAATCATAACAAAAGTAACTGAGCAGAAACCATTTTTAGTAGCAGCGATCTTAACCTTGAACCCTGTCATTCTAAATGCAATCCCTACCTTTCTTTCCATACCCAGCAAGTTTCGCATCAGTACCTCACTCCTTACAAAAGTTATTGAGCCGAAACATTTTTTAATTTTTAGTAACAACGACCTTAACCTTGATTCCAATAGCCCCAAATGCAATGTCATTTTTCTATTTTTATTAACAGTGACCTTGACCCAGTGGCATCAAACGCTATCCCAACCCTCCTTTTGATATAAACCAGAAACCCTGAAAATTCATTGCAATACCTCATTCCTAAAAAACTTTATTTTCTATTTAGTAACCTTAAACTCAGTGGTCCCTATTGCAATCCCAACCTTACTTTCCACAGAAGCTACCTAACCAGCAAGATTCGTTACAATACCTCACTCCAAACAAAAGTTATTGGACGGAAGTCATTTTTCTTTTTTAGTAACAGTGACCTTGACCTTGATCCCAGTGGTCCCAAGACAACGCCCCCCTTCGTTCCATATAAACTACCTATCCCGCAAGTTTCATCGCAATACCTCATTTCTAATAAAAGAAAGTTATTCAGCGAAATCCATGAGTTTGACCCAAGTTCCCAATATAGCATATTTCATATTTAATAAATTCAAGGGCCATAACTCTGGTGTTATTTGTCCGATTTGTTTTTTAAACTTGTCCGAGCTTTCGTTGATATCAACAATCTGATAACTTTTGAAAACGATCGGATGGAAAATGAAGGCCCTTATGTGTTAACGAGGCCAAATTATAATATATTTCAGAATATCAAGGGTCATAACGCCTTTGTTTTCAAACTCGTCCGAGCTTTCATTGATATCAACGATCTGATAAAGTTTGTAAAATGTCAGGTAAAACATGAAGGCCCTATCATGATAACGAGACCAACTATAGCAATTTTAACTAAATCAAGGGTCATAACTCGTCCGAACTGGCTGGTTTCAAACTCGTCCGAGCTTTCATTGCATTACGTAGTCCCGTCCTACTTCCATTAAGCGATGGGAAAGCATATATTAGCAGGATTTTATAACGGATATTTCGACAAAAAAACGCGCTTAAAAATATGTTTAATTGAAAAGAATGCGATACCCTGTTTAAAATTACCTATTAAATGTGTTAATTTTACAATATTAAGGTTTTATTTCATACCCCAGCCAACTCCGTTTTCTCGTCTTGGAGAAAGGTTTGATGGGGTATGCAAGTTAAAACTCGGACCACGTAATAGATAACAACGCTATCGTGTTAACGAGGCAAAAGTTAACGGACGGACGGACGGACGGAAGGACGACGAACAGCTCGCCATCCCTAAAATAAAAGATACATAACCAGGATAATTACTCTTATTTTCTTTTAATTAAGGAATTTTATTTAGGAATTGAATTACATTCTAGTAAAACAATTTTCCCTTAAATGATACTATGTTGATTTATTTTGTGTGAATTAAATACCATTATTAAAACAGTTTGTCCAATTTCATTGATATGCATTAAACAAACCCCTGTTATGTCACTGTTTGACCATTAAGACCTATTGAAAGGTTACTGATCTAATAAGAACTTTATATTTATTTTAATTGATACCCAATAAACAAACACCTTTATGCCACAATTTGAGCAATACTATTGTAAGGAGAGTGATCTAATCAGAACTTTGTATTTATTTCATTCATATTCTTAAAAGAAGTTTTTTAAAAGATACTTGATATACCAGCAATTAAAAAGCTGCTAATCTACATGGTAATTATTTAATTTTAAAAAAAAGAAAGGAGACAAATATTGTAATCATCTTTTTTTTAAATTAAGTTAACATGTACATATGCAATATATATACAACACATTTACAAATAAATATAAAGTATGATATAATAAATGTTCGCAAAATGTTAGATCATTACACTAATTACATATCTTCTGTTTCACAGGTTATGTGCATGAGATATCCGTTCATTGTAATATTATTGATTGGTCATTTTACTAATAGCACAATTCTTTGTCTCAGTTGCAAGTAAACCTTCCATCATTTATATTCCAAGGGTCTGTGAACAGCACGTGGTGATAATATGTTTGATTTATCAATAAGCATAAGGTATGTTTTCTGGTCGTACCCTAGATTGGTTTTCTCTATAGCTGCAACTACTATGTTTGTTCAGTACGATTCTGGATACATCCTGAGATGTTTATTATTTTGTATGTGTATCTTTAGTTAGTTTCTCTGGATGTGGACTTTATTGTTAGAGATTTCCTTTTGATGGGATGTAGTTTTGTTTACACTGTCTTGTCTATTTGGGCTCTGAAGACAGGATAATAGCGAGGATTGTGCGCATATAAAATTGATTCAAGCTAACCAGTAGGCCTTATTGCCTACTGACCGTTCCAAGTCGGTAACCCTGTCTTCACCACCCTTTCTGTTGTTTTTTGTCTCTTTCATTGTAGTTGCAAGTCCTTGTTTGAAGTACAGTGCGGACCTACGATGCCACCTACGTTGGGACGCTGTGGTTTCTATAGGACCCTATATATCAGTATGCCCTTAGTTGTATTGCATTTTGTTGCTTTTAATATTCTTTTGTTTGATCCTTGTAATAAATGGGCAACTATTCAAAACTTTTTCCAAACGTACGTAATAACGCTGTACATAATAACTAGTTTTACTCAAATAATGATCTTAATTCAATAATCATATTTGTATATTGCAACATTTATTTTACAAAGACTCAAAATAAGTGGATAAGGAGGCAGATACCAAGAATCATCAGTTTGAACTAGGGGTGGGGATTGCTCTATCCTATCATGTGATAACTATTGATGGGGGTTGAATGTCACATATATAATTTGAACTGGGGGGGGTTGGGGCAAATGTCCTAGCTTACAATGCAGTTGGGAGGCAAATTCCCTACATAATATTTAACTTGGGGGGAAAATGTCCGCCAGTGAACTTTGTACTAGTGGCAAATGTCCTGCATGTGGGGGGATGTCCTCGATTCTCTGAAAACACTGCATTGGAGGTCACGTCAGATCGACCTTTCATCTAATGAATATTCGTGAGAAGATCAACTAAATTCAACGAAATCGCGCGTTTCATATGCAATTCAGAGGATGTTCGAGTGTACTGACCAAACGTAAATTCATATAAAACACATATATCAAAAAAAAATAAGATAAATTCGCCGTGTATTATTGCTCTGAATTGCACGATAAATTCAAAAAAATGCACTAAATGGCATGTTTTACATCAAGAAAACGAAGAAAATCATGTGCTCGGCCATTTTTTGGAAATTCAGAACATTCTATTTGTATCCGCAAATATATAATGTACCGAGATTATTGCGATTGTTAATTTTCAATACCGAGCGATTTTATAGGCTAAAATCTAATTGGTTAATCGTAAGGTCAATCTGACGTGACCTCCAATGCAGTATTGTCAGATCCTTTTATCGCAGCGTGAAAAAGGGCCTGATTTTAATGAGATTGCTTATAAAATGTTCTGTCGCATAATAAACCATACATTTGCTAAATAATGTTTTCAGTCGTCTACTATATTATACAGTCACATAACATCTGCACATAATCTTCGAAAGAGGGTGTTGCAGTATCGATAGTATTCAGTCAGATTGTAATAGAGACGGACCTTCCCATTTCATTCATATTGAAATAGAAACGGACCTTCCCATTTCATTCAGATTGTAATAGAGACGGACCTTCCCATTTCAGTCAGATTGTAATAGAGACGGACCTTCCCATTTCAGTCAGATTATAATAGGGACGGACCTTCCCGTTTCATTCAGATTGTAATAGAGACGGACCTACCCATTTCAGTCAGATTGTAATAAAGACGTACCTTCCCATTTTAGTCAGATTGTAAATAACAGTTATATTGCTATTTCTATAGTAAAATAAAGTAATGTGGTCACGATAGCTAGACAAAAGAAAATAAAAAAAATAAAAGAGGAGCAGAAGACAGAGCAATATAGTTTTACATAGGTTTATACACTAGTTCAAAGGCTCAGTATATTTTATGTCTGCAGAAACAGTTGATATAAACAGTTTACGCCCCTGTTCAATAAAAGCATTTAAAAAAGAAAATGTTCAGCCTATTCTTTGTCTTGTCCATATTCACATTTCGGTGATAGGCGTAAATGGTGCAAGTACAAATCCCTATTAAGGTTGCTACATGTATTCCAAATACGAGCATAAATTATATAAAGTGATCATGAGCCGCATAAACAAAATGATGGGGCAGTGGGACGGAATAAATGATTTGGGGAAAAAAACTCGGTTCTTCTTATTGGTGGAACGTTGTCATCGGAGCTTCCTCAAGTCGTTATTTACATTTCTACCATACGGGTGAAAATGTTACAATATTAGGAAACATGAGTCAACATGTTGACATATTATTGTATTAAAGTTGTTCTAAAAAGCATCGCTCACCGACGGTACAATCGTCTCACACTGTAGAACCAAAATGTATCGAATATACGATATTTACATTTGATTATTCATTTTTCGAAGTCGCCTAATAAATCATAGTCGCCAAATAAACCATGAAGTCATCTAATAAGCCATACAATCGCAACATTACCAAAACCGTCACTAATAACACCTAAAAGAATACAGTCGCCTAATAAATTTTACATACATGTAATAAATAATATAGCTGATTAATAATATATGCAGTCACCAAATAAACCTGAAATATTCGTGGTTTAAAACCATCTCGTCTCTTATCGTTGCGGGTTCGAATTCTACTTGGAGCTCGACTTGTAAGTGAACAATGTTCGCGCCTTTCGGATGTCGGGAGGTATACAGTTCTTGGTCTACCCAGGAATAAGTGGGTCGTCTGCTTTCACCACTTAAAATCGGCCGTCGTGCATATGCCAAACAGTTTTGAAAATGACATTAAACTGCCTTAAGATCAAACCAAATAAACAATGCATACACCTTATTAATAATATCGTCACCAAATAAACCAAACAGTCTCCTAACAAACAAAAATGCATACACTTTATAAATACATGTAATACCTTATCAAATAAACCATACAGTCACCTAACAAACAATATACTCACCTGATAAATAATACAGTCGCCAAATAAATAATGCATACACTTTATTAATAATACCGTCACCAAATAAACCATGCAATTACCTAACAAACAATATACTCGCTAAATAAACAATACAGTCGCCAAATAAACAATGCATAAACCTTATTAATAATACCGTCGCAAAAAAGAATACAGTCACCTAACAAACAATATACTCGCTAAATAAACAATACAGTCGCCAAATAAACAATGCATACATCTTATAAACAATACCGTCACCAAATAAACCATGCAATTACCTAACAAACAATATACTCGCTAAATAAACAATACAGTCGCCAAATAAACAATGCATACATCTTATAAACAATACCGTCACCAAATAAACCAACCATGCAATTACCTAACAAACAATATACTCGCCAAATAAACAATACAGTCGCCAAATAAACAATGCATACATCTTATAAACAATACCGTCACCAAATAAACCATACAGTCACGTAAGGAACAATATACTCGTCTGGTAAATAATAGTCGCCTAACAAACAATACGTCATCAAATAAACCATACAGTCACATAACGAACAATATAATCGTCTGGTAAATAACAGTCGCCTAATAAACAATACAGTCACCAAATAAACTATACAGTCACCAAATAAACAATGCATACACCTTATAAATACATGTAATACCGTTATCAAATAAACCATATAGTCACATAACAAACAATATACTCACCTGATAAAATAAATCAGTCACCAAATAAACGATACAGTGGTCAAATAAACACCTAACAAACAATATACTCACCTTATAAATAATACAGTCGACAAATAAACAATAGAGTCGCCAAATATCATTGAAACATCAAAAACAACAACACACTCATCACATTTGCCATCCCTTTTCAACCGGGTTTTAACCGGGAAGTAACCGGGAAATCGATAGGGGAATAGTATCACCCTAAACAATACAGTCGCCAAAAAAAACAATACAGTCGCCAAATAAACAATGCATACACCTTATAAATAATACCGTCACCAAATCATTAATAAACAGTTATGTAAAGAAAGCCTACAGTCACCAATAAACAGCACAATCCCCAAATAACCAAACCGTTACAACAGTATACTAAAACATACAATATGTTTATATAATAATACCTATTTACACCAAATGAGACCCCATCCGTTTGTTCAGCTAATGTGTATTTTAGATTTTTAACATAGTTCAGCACTGAGATACACATGAGATGTCAATCAGAATTAGCTGTGTTCAAATGAAAAGAAACCATGCGCCTATAGTCACATCTGTGTAACGTACGTGTACTAACACACTGAAATTAATAAAGACTACACTATTCGACTCATGTATACATGTTCTTGTTATTATGACTAAGCATTAGTGTGCCATCAATTTAGATTATTATTGTTTCTTATTATTCCACTCTATCTCAATAAAATGAAATCTTAATTAAAAACAAATGCCCTCATGCAGGTGACAATATTTTGACGCCGTAGACCAGCTTTCTATTAGGTCACATACATTCAGATACTATCGCGAGACTTTAAACATTCAGGTACTATTGCGAGACTTCAAGCATTCAGATACTATTGCGAGACTTCAAACATTCAGATACTATTGCGAGACTTCAAACATTCAGATACTACCGTGAGACTTCAAATATTTAGATACTATTGCGAGACTTCAAACATTCAGATACGATCGCGAGACTTCTAACATTCAGATACGATCGCGAGACTTCTAACATTCAGATACTTGTACGATACTTCAAACATTCAGATACTATCGCGAGACTTCAAACATTCAGATACTATTGCGAGACTTCAAACATTCAGATACTATTGCGAGACTTCAAACATTCAGAAACTATCGCGAGACTTCAAACAATCATATACTATCGCGAGACTTCAAACATTCAGATACTATCGCAAGACTTCAAACATTTAGATACTATCGCGAGACTCCAAACATTCAGATAATATCGCGAGACTTCAAACATTCAGATACTAGTACGAAACTTCCTCCTTGATTGCTACTTTCCCTGTCCTATCTTTTTATATTTCTTCAAACATTCAGATACTATCGTGAGACTTCAAACATTCAGATACTATTGCGAGATTATCGCGAGAATTTAAGTGCGTCTGAGTGACAGAAAATGTGTTTTGTTTATTTGCACAACAGTACTATAATTTAAAATTACTATATTTGTGATCATAATGTCATGACATAATGTTCGTTTGTCATACACATAGCTGTATATTTAGTCTTTTAGTCGCATACAATGTCCGCCAACACCACTGAGCACAAACACCTATAATACATCCTCAACTCCTCTAAACACCTATAATACATCCTCAACTCCTCTGCGTCTGTAATTTAAGCCTTTAATGCCACCTCTCCGTATTTGAATGAAATAATTATTGATAATTTGAACATTTAAAAACCCTTTCTTTTCTACTAGGGTAAACACTATTTATCCAAAAGAACTTCATCTCAACAAAGCTAATGTTTCTGATATTATCGCTTTTTCCCCTTCAATTTACAGCTCTCTATTGAAAATGGAGAATATTTAGCGAAATCTATGACAGGAGAGATGATTTGATATTGTTAATGAGGGATGTTCTCCGAGGAACTTCTTAAGGGGTCTTTGTTCCTCAGCGTATTATTTTGTCTAGGGATTGAAGTTGAGTTGAGAACTAATATTCGTAATTTTTCTTTAACTAAAAATATACTTCATCAGGGC
>JAWPHD010024659.1:0-18612 GCA_037043455.1 Cyrtodaria siliqua | reverse complement strand
CATATATATTCAGTTTTTACACATATATATTCAGTTCTTACACATATAGGTTCAGTTCTTACACATATATATTCAGTTCTTACACAAATATATTCAGTTCTTACCATATATATTCAGTTCTTACACATATATATTCAGTTCTTACGCATATATATTCCGTTCTTACACATATATATTCAGTTCTTAACTTATATATTCAGTTCTTACAAATATATTCGTTCTTACGCATATATATTCAGTTCTTACGCATATATATTCAGCTTTTACACATATATATTCAGATCTTACACATAAATATTCAGTTCTTACACATATATATTCCGTTCTTACGGATATATATTCCGTTCTTACGGATATATATTCAGTTCTTACACATATATATTCAGTTCTTACACTTATATATTCAGTTCTTACGCATATATATTCATCTCTAACACATATATATTCAGTTCTTACACATATATATTCAATTCTTACACATATATATTCAGTTCTTACACATATATATTCCGTTCTTACGCACATATATTCAGTTCTTACACATATATATTCAGTTTTTACACATATATATTCAGTTCTTACATATATATATTCAGTTCTTACGCATATATATTCCGTTCTTACGCATATATATTCCGTTCTTACACATATATATTCAGTTCTTAAACATATATATTCAGTTCTTACAGATATATATTCAGTTCTTACACATATATATTCCGTTTGTACGCATATATATTCAGTTCTTACGCATATATTCAGTTCTTACACATATATATTCAGTTCTTACACATATATATTCAGTTCTTACGCATATATATTCAGTTCTTACACATATACTAAGTTCTTACGCATATATATTCCGTTCTTACACATATATATTCAGTTCTTACACATATATATTCAGTTCTTACACATATATATTCCGTTCTTACGCATATATATTCAGTTCTTACACATATATATTCAGTTCTTACACATATATATTCAGTTATTTCACATATATATTCAGTTCTTTCACATATATATTCAGTTCTTACACATATATATTCCGTTCTTACAAATATATATTCCGTTCTTACGCATATATATTCAGTTCTTACGCATATATTCAGTTCTTACTAATATATACTCAGTTCTTAAGCATATATATTCCGTTCTTACACATATATATTCAGTTCTTACGCATATATATTCAGCTCTTACACATATATATTCAGTTCTTACACATATATATTCAGTTCTTACGCATATATATTCAGTTCTTACACATATATATTCCGTTCTTACGCATATATATTCAATTCTTACACATATATATTCAGTTCTTACACATATATATTCAGTTCTTACACATATATATTCAGTTCTTACAAATATATATTCAGTTCTTACGCATATATATTCCGCTCTTACGCATATATATTCCGTTCTTACGCATATATATTCCGTTCTTAAGCATATATATTCAGTTCTTAGGCATATATATTCCGTTCTTATTCATATATATTCAGTTCTTACACATATATATTCCGTCCTTACACATATATATTCAGTTCTTACACATATAGGTTCAGTTCTTACACATATATATTCAGTTCTTACACATATATATTCAGTTCTTACACATATATATTCAGCTCTTACGCATATATATTCCGTTCTTACGCATATATATTCCGTTCTTACACATATATATTCAGTTCTTAAACTTATATATTCAGTTCTTACAAATATATATTCCGTTCTTACGCATATATATTCAGTTCTTACGCATATATTCAGTTCTTACGCATATATATTCAGTTCTTACACATATATATTCCGTTCTTACACATATATATTCAGTTATTACACATATATATTCAGTTCTTTCACATATATATTCAGTTCCTACACATATATATTCCGTTCTTACAAATATATATTCCGTTCTTACGCATATATATTCAGTTCTTACGCATATATTCAGTTCTTACGCATATATATTCAGTTTTTACGCATATATTCAGTTCTTACGCATATATATTCAGTTCTTAGACATATATACTCAGTTCTCAAGCATATATATTCCGTTCTTACACATATATATTCAGTTCTTACGCATATATATTCAGCTCTTACACATATATATTCAGTCCTTACACATATATATTCAGTTCTTACACATATATATTCAGTTCTTACACATATATATTCCGTTCTTACGCATATATATTCAATTCCTACACATATATCCTCAGTTCTTACACATATATATTCAGTTCTTACACATATATATTCAGTTCTTACACATAAATATTCAGTTATTACGCATATATATTCCGTTCTTACACATATATATTCAGTTCTTACGCATATATATTCCGTTCTTATGCATATATATTCAGTTCTTACACATATATATTCCATTCTTACACATATATATTCAGTTCTTACACATATATATTCAGTTCTTACACATATATATTCAGTTCTTACACATATATATTCAGTTCTTACACATATATATTCCGCTCTTACGCATATATATTCCGTTCTTACGCATATATATTTCGTTCTTAAGCATATATATTCAGTTCTTAGGCATATATATTCCGTTCTTATGCATATATATTCAGTTCTTACACATATATATTCCGTCCTTACACATATATATTCAGTTCTTACACATATAGGTTCAGTTCTTACACATATATATTCAGTTCTTACACATATATATTCAGTTCTTACACATATATATTCAGCTCTTACGCATATATATTCCGTTCTTACGCATATATATTCCGTTCTTACACATATATATTCAGTTCTTAAACTTATATATTCAGTTCTTACAAATATATATTCCGTTCTTACGCATATATATTCAGTTCTTACGCATATATTCAGTTCTAACGCATATATATTCAGTTCTTACACATATATATTCCGTTCTTACACATATATATTCAGTTCTTACACATATATATTCCATTCTTACACATATATATTCAGTTCTTACACATATATATTCAGTTATTACGCATATATATTCGGTTCTTACGCATATATATTCCGTTCTTACGCATATATATTCCGTTCTTACGCATATATATTCCGTTCTTATGCATATATATTCAGTTCTTACACATATATATTCAGTTCTTACACATATATATTCAGTTCTTACACATATATATTCAGTTCTTACGCATATATATTCAGTTCTTACACATATATATTCAGTTCTTACACATATATATTCAGTTCTTACGCATATATATTACGTTCTTACGCATATATATTCAGTCCTTACACATATATATTCTGTTCTTACACTTATATATTCCGTTCTTACGCATATATATTCAGTTCAGTTCTTACACATATATATTCAGTTCTTTCACATATATATTCAGTTCTTACGCATATATATTCAGCTCTTACACATATATATTCAGTTCTTACACATATATAATCAGTTCTTACACATGTATTTTCAGTTCTTACACATATATATTCCGTTCTTACGCATATATATTCAGTTCTTACACATATATATTCAGTTCTTACACATATATATTCAGTTATTACACATATATATTCAGTTCTTACACATATATATTCAGTTCTTACGCATATATATTCCGTTCTTAGGCATATATATTCCGTTCTTACACATATATATTCAGTTCTTAAACATATATATTCAGTTCTTGCACATATGTATTCAGTTCTTGCAAATATATATTCCGTTCTTGCGCATATATTCAGCTCTTACACATATATATTCAGTTCTTACACATATATATTCAGTTCTTACGCATATATATTCAGTTCTTACGCATATATATTCAGTTCTTACACATATATACTCAGTTCTTACGCATATATATTCCGTTCTTACACATATACATTCAGTTCTTACGCATATATATTCAGCTCTTACACATATATATTCAGTTCTTAAGAAACATATATTCAGTTCTTACACATATATATTCAGTTCTTACACATATATATTCAGTTCTTACACATATATATTCCGTTCTTACGCATATATATTCCGTTCTTACACATATATATTCAGTTCTTACGCATATATATTCAGTTCTTACGCATATATATTCAGTTCTTACACATATATACTCAGTTCTTACGCATATATATTCCGTTCTTACGCATATATATTCAGTTCTTACGCATATATATTCAGCTCTTACACATATATATTCAGCTCTTACGCATATATATTCCGTTCTTACGCATATATATTCCGTTCTTACACATATATATTCAGTTCTTAAACTTATATATTCAGTTCTTACAAATATATATTCCGTTCTTACGCATATATATTCAGTTCTTACGCATATATTCAGTTCTTACGCATATATATTCAGTTCTTACACATATATATTCAGTTCTTACGCATATATATTCAGTTCTTACACATATATACTCAGTTCTTACGCATATATATTCAGTTCTTACACATATACATTCATTTCTTACGCATATATATTCAGCTCTTACACATATATATTCAGTTCTTACACATATATATTCAGTTCTTACACATATATATTCAGTTCTTACACATATATATTCAGTTCTTACACATATATATTCAGTTATTACACATATATATTCAGTTCTTTCACATATATATTCAGTTTCTACACATATATATTCCGTTCTTACAAATATATATTCCGTTCTTACGCATATATATTCAGTTCTTATGCATATATTCAGTTCTTACGCATATATATCCAGTTTTTACGCATATATTTAGTTCTTACGCATATATATTCAGTTCTTACACATATATATTCAGTTCTTACGCATATATATTCAGTTCTTACACATATATACTCAGTTCTTAAGCATATATATTTCGTTCTTACACATATATATTCAGTTCTTACGCATATATATTCAGTCCTTACACATATATATTCAGTTCTTACACATATATATTCAGTTCTTACACATATATATTCCGTTCTTAAGCATATATATTCAATTCTTACACATATATCCTCAGTTCTTACACATATATATTCAGTTCTTACCCATATATATTCAGTTCTTACACATATATATTCAGTTATTACGCATATATATTCCGTTCTTACGCATATATATTCCGTTCTTACGCATATATATTCCGTTCTTACGCATATATATTCCATTCTAATGCATAGATATTCAGTTCTTACACATATATATTCCATTCTTACACATATATATTCAGTTCTTACACATATATATTCAGTTCTTACACATATATATTCCGTTCTTACGCATATATATTCAGTTCTTACGCATATATTCAGTTCTTACACATATATATTCAGTTCTTACACATATATATTCAGTTCTTACGCATATATATTCAGTTCTTACACATATATACTCAGTTCTTACGCATATATATTCCGTTCTTACATATATATATTCAGTTCTTACACATATATATTCAGTTCTTACACATATATATTCCGTTCTTACGCATATATATTCAGTTCTTACACATATCTATTCAGTTCTTACACATATATATTCAGTTATTTCACATATATATTCAGTTCTTTCACATATATATTCAGTTCTTACACATATATATTCCGTTCTTACAAATATATATTCCGTTCTTACGCATATATATTCAGTTCTTACGCATATATTCAGTTCTTACGCATATATATTCAGTTCTTACGCATATATTCAGTTCTTACGCATATATATTCAGTTCTTAAGCATAAATATTCAGTTCTTACACATATATACTCAGTTCTTAAGCATATATATTCCGTTCTTACACATATATATTCAGTTCTTACGCATATATATTCAGCTCTTACATATATATATTCAGTTCTTACACATATATATTCATTTCTTACGCATATATATTCAGTTCTTACACATATATATTCCGTTCTTACGCATATATATTCAATTCTTACAGATATATATTCAGTTCATACACATATATATTCAGTTCTTACACATATATATTCAGTTCTTACAAATATATATTCAGTTCTTACGCATATATATTTCGTTCTTACGCATATATATTCCGTTCTTACGCATATATATTCCTTTCTTAAGCATATATATTCAGTTCTTAGGCATATATATTTCGTTCTTACGCATATATATTCCGTTCTTAGGTATATATATTCAGTTCTTACGCATATATATTCAGCTTTTACACATATATATTCAGTTCTTACACATAAATATTCAGTTCTTAAACATATATATTCCGTTCTTACGGATATATATTCCGTTCTTACGGATATATATTCAGTTCTTACGCATATATTCAGTTCTTACGCATATATATTCAGTTATTACACATATATATTCAGTTCTTACGCATATATATTCAGTTCTTACACATATATACTCAGTTCTTACGCATATATATTCCGTTCTTACACATATACATTCAGTTCTTACGCATATATATTCAGTTCTTACGCATATATATTCAGCTTTTACACATATATATTCAGATCTTACACATAAATATTCAGTTCTTACACATATATTTTCCGTTCTTACGGATATATATTCCGTTCTTACGGATATATATTCAGTTCTTACACATATATATTCAGTTCTTACACTTATATATTCAGTTCTTACGCATATATATTCAGCTCTTACACATATATATTCAGTTCTTACGCATATATATTCAATTCTTACACATATATATTCAGTTCTTACACATATATATTCCGTTCTTACGCACATATATTCAGTTCTTACACATATATATTCAGTTCTTACACATATATATTCAGTTTTTACACATATATATTCAGTTCTTACATATATATATTCAGTTCTTACGCATATATATTCCGTTCTTACGCATATATATTCCGTTCTTACACATATATATTCAGTTCTTAAACATATATATTCAGTTCTTACAGATATATATTCAGTTCTTACACATATATATTCCGTTCTTACGCATATATATTCAGTTCTTACGCATATATTCAGTTCTTACACATATATATTCAGTTCTTACACATATATATTCAGTTCTTACGCATATATATTCAGTTCTTACACATATACTAAGTTCTTACGCATATATATTCCGTTCTTACACATATATATTCAGTTCTTACACATATATATTCAGTTCTTACACATATATATTCCGTTCTTACGGATATATATTCAGTTCTTACACATATATATTCAGTTCTTACACATATATATTCAGTTATTTCACATATATATTCAGTTCTTTCACATATATATTCAGTTCTTACACATATATATTCCGTTCTTACAAATATATATTCAGTTCTTACGCATATATTCAGTTCTTACTCATATATACTCAGTTCTTAAGCATATATATTCCGTTCTTACACATATATATTCAGTTCTTACGCATATATATTCAGCTCTTACACATATATATTCAGTTCTTACACATATATATTCAGTTCTTACGCATATATATTCAGTTCTTACACATATATATTCCGTTCTTACGCATATATATTCAATTCTTACACATATATATTCAGTTCTTACACATATATATTCAGTTCTTACACATATATATTCAGTTCTTACAAATATATATTCAGTTCTTACGCATATATATTCCGCTCTTACGCATATATATTCCGTTCTTACGCATATATATTCCGTTCTTAAGCATATATATTCAGTTCTTAGGCATATATATTCCGTTCTTATGCATATATATTCAGTTCTTACACATATATATTCAGTTTTTACACATATATATTCAGTTCTTACACATATAGGTTCAGTTCTTACACATATATATTCAGTTCTTACACAAATATATTCAGTTCTTACACATATATATTCAGCTCTTACGCATATATATTCCGTTCTTACGCATATATATTCCGTTCTTACACATATATATTCAGTTCTTAAACTTATATATTCAGTTCTTACAAATATATATTCCGTTCTTACGCATATATATTCAGTTCTTACGCATATATTCAGTTCTTACGCATATATATTCAGTTCTTACACATATATATTCCGTTCTTACACATATATATTCAGTTATTACACATATATATTCAGTTCTTTCACATATATATTCAGTTCCTACACATATATATTCCGTTCTTACAAATATATATTCCGTTCTTACGCATATATATTCAGTTCTTACGCATATATTCAGTTCTTACGCATATATATTCAGTTTTTACGCATATATTCAGTTCTTACGCATATATATTCAGTTCTTACACATATATATTCAGTTCTTACGCATATATATTCAGTTCTTAGACATATATACTCAGTTCTCAAGCATATATATTCCGTTCTTACACATATATATTCAGTTCTTACGCATATATATTCAGCTCTTACACATATATATTCAGTCCTTACACATATATATTCAGTTCTTACACATATATATTCAGTTCTTACACATATATATTCCGTTCTTACGCATATATATTCAGTTCTTACACATATATATGCAGTTCTTACACATACATATTCCATTCTTACGCATATATATTCCGTACATACACATATATATTCAGTTTTTACACATATATATTCCGTTCTTACACATATATATTCCGTTCTTACGCATATTCATTCCGTTCTTATGCATATATATTCCGTTATTTCACATATATATTCAGTTCTTTCACATATATATTCAGTTCTTACACATATATATTCCGTTCTTACAAATATATATTCAGTTCTTACGCATATATTCAGTTCTTACTCATATATACTCAGTTCTTAAGCATATATATTCCGTTCTTACACATATATATTCAGTTCTTACGCATATATATTCAGCTCTTACACATATATATTCAGTTCTTACACATATATATTCAGTTCTTACGCATATATATTCAGTTCTTACACATATATATTCCGTTCTTACGCATATATATTCAATTCTTACACATATATATTCAGTTCTTACACATATATATTCAGTTCTTACACATATATATTCAGTTCTTACAAATATATATTCAGTTCTTACGCATATATATTCCGCTCTTACGCATATATATTCCGTTCTTACGCATATATATTCCGTTCTTAAGCATATATATTCAGTTCTTAGGCATATATATTCCGTTCTTATGCATATATATTCAGTTCTTACACATATATATTCCGTCCTTACACATATATATTCAGTTCTTACACATATAGGTTCAGTTCTTACACATATATATTCAGTTCTTACACAAATATATTCAGTTCTTACACATATATATTCAGCTCTTACGCATATATATTCCGTTCTTACGCATATATATTCCGTTCTTACACATATATATTCAGTTCTTAAACTTATATATTCAGTTCTTACAAATATATATTCCGTTCTTACGCATATATATTCAGTTCTTACTCATATATTCAGTTCTTACGCATATATATTCAGTTCTTACACATATATATTCCGTTCTTACACATATATATTCAGTTATTACACATATATATTCAGTTCTTTCACATATATATTAAGTTCCTACACATATATATTCCGTTCTTACAAATATATATTCCGTTCTTACGCATATATATTCAGTTCTTACGCATATATTCAGTTCTTACGCATATATATTCAGTTTTTACGCATATATTCAGTTCTTACGCATATATATTCAGTTCTTACACATATATATTCAGTTCTTACGCATATATATTCAGTTCTTAGACATATATACTCAGTTCTCAAGCATATATATTCCGTTCTTACACATATATATTCAGTTCTTACGCATATATATTCAGCTCTTACACATATATATTCAGTCCTTACACATATATATTCAGTTCTTACACATATATATTCAGTTCTTACACATATATATTCCGTTCTTACGCATATATATTCAGTTCTTACACATATATATGCAGTTATTACACATACATATTCCATTCTTACGCATATATATTCCGTACATACACATATATATTCAGTTCTTACACATATATATTCCGTTCTTACACATATATATTCCGTTCTTACACATACATATTCCGTTCTTATGCATATATAATCCGTTTTTACGCCTATATATTCCGTTCTTACGCATATATATTCCGTTCTTACGCATATATATTCAGTTCTTACACATATATATTCAGTTCTTACACATATATATTCAGTTCTTACACATATATATTCAGTTCTTACGCATATATATTCCGTTCTTACGCATATATATTCCGTTCTTACGCATATATATTCCGTTCTTACGCATATATATTCAGTTCTTAGGCATATATATTCCGTTCTTATGCATATATATTCAGTTCTTAAACATATATATTCCGTTCTTACACGTATATATTCAGTTCTTACACATCTATATTCAGTTCTTACGCATATATAATCAGTTCTTACACATATATATTCAGTTCTGACGCATATATATTCAGTTCTTACGCATATATATTCCGTTCTTACGCATATATATTCCGTTCTTACGCATATATATTCCGTTCTTAAGCATATATATTCCGTTCTTACGCATATATATTCTGTTCTTACGCATATATATTCAGTTCCTAGGCATATATATTCCGTTCTTATGCATATATATTCAGTTCTTACACATATATATTCAGTTCTTACACATATATATTCAGTTCTTACACATATATATTCAGTTCTTACGCATATATATTCAGTTATTACACTTATATATTCAGTTCTTTCACATATATATTCAGTTCTTACACATATATATTTCGTTCTTACAAATATATATTCCGTTCTTACGCATATATATTCAGTTCTTACGAATATATTCAGTTCTTACGCATATATATTCAGTTCTTACGCATATATTCAGTTCTTACGCATATATATTCAGTTCTTACACATATATATTCAGTTCTTACGCATATATATTCAGTTCTTACACATATCTACTCAGTTCTTAAGCATATATATTCCGTTCTTACACATATATATTCAGTTCTTACGCATATATATTCAGCTCTTACACATATATATTCAGTTCTTACACATATATATTCAGTTCTTACACATATATATTCAGTTCTTACACATATATATTCAGTTCTTACGCATATATATTCAATTCTTACACATATATATTCAGTTCTTACACATATATATTCAGTTCTTACACATATATATTCAGTTCTTACACATATATATTCAGTTCTTACGCATATATATTACGTTCTTACGCATATATATTCAGTTCTTAGGCATATATATTCCGTTCTTATGCATATATATTCAGTTCTTACACATATATATTCCGTTCTTACACATATATATTCAGTTCTTACACATATATGTTCAGTTCTTACACATATATATTCAGTTCTTACACATATATATTCAGTTCTAACACATATATATTCAGTTCTTACAAATATATATTCCGTTCTTTCGCATATATATTCAGTTCTTACGCATATATACAGTTCTTACGCATATATATTCAGTTCTTACACATATATACTCAGTTCTTACGCATATATATTCCGTTCTTACACATATATATTCCGTTCTTGCGCATATATTCAGTTCTTACGCATATATATTCAGTTCTTGCATATATATTCAGTTCTTACACATATATATTCAGTTCTACACATATATATTCCGTTTTTACGCATATATATTCAGTTCTTGCATATATATTCCGTTCTTACACATATATATTCAGTTCTTACAAATATATATTCAGTTCTTACACATATATATGCAGTTCTTATACATACATATTCCATTCTTACGCATATATATTCCGTTCTTACACATATATATTCAGTTCTTACACATATATATTCCGTTCTTACACATATATATTCCGTTCTTACGCATATATATTCCGTTCTTATGCATATATATTCCGTTCTTACGCATATATATTCCGTTCTTACGCATATATATTCCGTTCTTACGCATATATATTCAGTTCTTACACATATATATTCAGTTCTTACACATATATATTCAGTTCTTACACATATATATTCAATTCTTACGCATATATATCCCGTTCTTACGCATATATATTCAGTTCTTACGCATATATATTCAGTTCTTAGGCATATATATTCCGTTCTTATGCATATATATTCAGTTCTTACACATATATATTCCGTTCTTACACATATATATTCAGTTCTTACACATATATATTCAGTTCTTACACATATATATTCAGTTCTTACGCATATATATTCAGTTCTTACACATATATAATCAGTTCTTACGCATATATATTCCGTTTATACACATATATATTCAGTTCTTACACATATATATTCAGTTCTTACACATATATATTCAGTTCTTACACATATATATTCAGTTCTTACACATATATACTCAGTTTTTACGCATATATATTCCGTTCTTACACATATACATTCAGTTCTTACGCATATATATTCAGCTCTTACACATATATATTCAGTTCTTACACATATATATTCCGTTCTTACAAATATATATATTCCGTTCTTACGCATATATATTCAGTTCTTACGCAAATATTCAGTTCTTACGCATATATATTCAGTTCTTACACATATATATTCAGTTCTTACGCATATATATTCAGTTCTTAGACATATATACTCAGTTCTTAAGCATATATATTCCGTTCTTACACATATATATTCAGTTCTTACGCATATATATTCAGCTCTTACACATATATTTTCAGTTCTTACACATATAAATTCAGTTCTTACACATATATATTCAGTTCTTACACATATATACTCAGTTTTTACGCATATATATTCCGTTCTTACACATATACATTCAGTTCTTACGCATATATATTCAGCTCTTACACATATATATTCAGTTCTTACACATATATATTCAGTTCTTACACATATATATTCCGTTCTTACGCATATATATTCCGTTATTACGCATATATATTCAGTTCTTACACATATATATTCAGTTCTTACACATATATATTCAGTTCTTACACATATATATTCAGTTCTTACGCATATATATTCCGTTCTTACGCATATATATTCAGTTCTTATGCATATATATTCAGTTCTTAGGCATATATATTCCGTTCTTATGCATATATATTCAGTTCTTACACATATATATTCCGTTCTTACACATATATATTCAGTTCTTACACATATATATTCAGTTCTTACACATATATATTCAGTTCTTACAAATATATATTCAGTTCTTACGCATATATATTCCGTTCTTACGCATATATATTCAGTTCTTACGCATATATATTCAGCTCTTACACATATATATTCGGTTCTTATGCATATATATTCAGTTCTTACACATATATATTCCGTTCTTACACATATATATTCAGTTCTTACACATATATATTCAGTTCTTACACATATATATTCAGTTCTTACACATATATATGCAGTTCTTACACATACATATTCCATTCTTACGCATATATATTCCATTCTTACACATATATATTCCGTTCTTACACATATATATTCCGTTCTTACGCATATATATTCCGTTCTTATGCATATATATTCCGTTCTTACGCATATATATTCCGTTCTTACGCATATATATTCCGCTCTTACGCATATATATTCCGTTCTTACGCATATATATTCAGTTCTTAGGCCTATATATTCCGTTCTTATGCATATATATTCAGTTCTTACACATATATATTCCGTTCTTTCACATATATATTCAGCTCTTACACATATATATTCAGTTCTTACACATATATATTCAGTTCTAACACATATATATTCAGTTCTTACGCATATATATTCAGTTCTTACACATATATACTCAGTTCTTACGCATATATATTCCGTTTATACACATATATATTCAGTTCTTACGCATACATATTCAGCTCTTACACATATATATTCAGTTCTTACACATATATATTCAGTTCTTACACATATATATTCAGTTCTTACACATATATATTCAGTTTTTACGCATATATATTCCGTTCTTACACATATACATTCAGTTCTTACGCATATATATTCAGTTCTTACACATATATATTCAGTTCTTATACATATATATTCAGTTCTTACACATATATATTCCGTTCTTACGCATATATATTCCGTTCTTACGCATATATATTCAGTTCTTACACATATGTATTCAGTTCTTACACATATATATTCAGTTCTTACACATATATATTCAGTTCTTACGCATATATATTCCGTTCTTACGCATATATATTCCGTTCTTACGCATATATATTCAGTTATTAGGCATATACATTCCGTTCTTATGCATATATATTCAGTTCTTACACATATATATTCAGTTCTTACACATATATATTCCGTTCTTACACATATATATTCAGTTCTTAAACATATATATTCCGTTCTTACGCATATATATTCCGTTCTTATGCATATATATTCCGTTCATACGCATATATATTCCGTTCTTACGCATATATATTCAGTTCTTACACATATATATTCAGTTCTTACACATATATATTCAATTCTTACGCATATATATCCCGTTCTTACGCATATATATTCCGTTCTTACGCATATATATTCAGTTCTTAGGCATATATATTCCGTTCTTATGCATATATATTCAGTTCTTACGCATATATATTCCGTTTATACACATATATATTCAGTTCTTACGCATATATATTCAGCACTTACACATATATATTCAGTTCTTACACATATATATTCAGTTCTTACACATATATATTCAGTTCTTACACATATATACTCAGTTTTTACGCATATATATTCCGTTCTTACACATATACATTCAGTTCTTACGCATATATATTCAGCTCTTACACATATATATTCAGTTCTTACACATATATATTCAGTTCTTACTCATATATATTCCGTTCTTACAAATATATATATTCAGTTCTTACGCATATATATTCAGTTCTTACGCATATATTCAGTTCTTACGCATATATATTCAGTTCTTACACATATATATTCAGTTCTTATGCATATATATTCAGTTCTTAGACATATATACTCAGTTCTTAGGCATATATATTCCGTTCTTACACATATATATTCAGTTCTTACGCATATATATTCAGCTCTTACACATATATTTTTAGTTCTTACACATATAAATTCAGTTCTTACACATATATATTCAGTTCTTACACATATATACTCAGTTTTTACGCATATATATTCCGTTCTTACACATATACATTCAGTTCTTACGCATATATATTCAGCTCTTACACATATATATTCAGTTCTTACACATATATATTCAGTTCTTACACATATTTATTCCGTTCTTACGAATATATATATTCCGTTATTACGCATATATATTCAGTTCTTACGCATATATATTCCGTTCTTACGCATATATATTCCGTTCTTAAGCATATATATTCCGTTCTTACGCATATATATTCCGTTCTTACGCATATATATTCAGTTCCTAGGCATATATATTCCGTTCTTATGCATATATATTCAGTTCTTACACATATATATTCAGTTCTTACACATATATATTCAGTTCTTACACATATATATTCAGTTCTTACGCATATATATTCAGTTATTACACATATATATTCAGTTCTTTCACATATATATTCAGTTCTTACACATATATATTTCGTTCTTACAAATATATATTCCGTTCTTACGCATATATATTCAGTTCTTACGAATATATTCAGTTCTTACGCATATATATTCAGTTCTTAAGCATATATTCAGTTCTTACGCATATATATTCAGTTCTTACACATATATATTCAGTTCTTACGCATATATATTCAGTTCTTACACATATCTACTCAGTTCTTAAGCATATATATTCCGTTCTTACACATATATATTCAGTTCTTACGCATATATATTCAGCTCTTACACATATATATTCAGTTTTTACACATATATATTCAGTTCTTACACATATATATTCGGTTTTTACACATATATATTCCGTTCTTACGCATATATATTCAATTCTTACACATATATATTCAGTTCTTACACATATATATTCAGTTCTTACACATATATATTCAGTTCTTACACATATATATTCAGTTCTTACGCATATATATTACGTTCTTACGCATATATATTCAGTTCTTAGGCATATATACTCCGTTCTTATGCATATATATTCAGTTCTTACACATATATATTCCGTTCTTACACATATATATTCAGTTCTTACACATATATGTTCAGTTCTTACACATATATATTCAGTTCTTACACATATATATTCAGTTCTAACACATATATATTCAGTTCTTACAAATATATATTCCGTTCTTTCGCATATATATTCAGTTCTTACGCATATATACAGTTCTTACGCATATATATTCAGTTCTTACACATATATACTCAGTTCTTACGCATATATATTCCGTTCTTACACATATATATTCCGTTCTTGCGCATATATTCAGTTCTTACGCATATATATTCAGTTCTTGCATATATATTCAGTTCTTACACATATATATTCAGTTCTACACATATATATTCCGTTTTTACGCATATATATTCAGTTCTTGCATATATATTCCGTTCTTACACATATATATTCAGTTCTTACAAATATATATTCAGTTCTTACACATATATATGCAGTTCTTATACATACATATTCCATTCTTACGCATATATATTCCGTTCTTACACATATATATTCAGTTCTTACACATATATATTCCGTTCTTACACATATATATTCCGTTCTTACGCATATATATTCCGTTCTTATGCATATATATTCCGTTCTTACGCATATATATTCCGTTCTTACGCATATATATTCCGTTCTTACGCATATATATTCAGTTCTTACACATATATATTCAGTTCTTACACATATATATTCAGTTCTTACACATATATATTCAATTCTTACGCATATATATCCCGTTCTTACGCATATATATTCAGTTCTTACGCATATATATTCAGTTCTTAGGCATATATATTCCGTTCTTATGCATATATATTCAGTTCTTACACATATATATTCCGTTCTTACACATATATATTCAGTTCTTACACATATATATTCAGTTCTTACACATATATATTCAGTTCTTACGCATATATATTCAGTTCTTACACATATATAATCAGTTCTTACGCATATATATTCCGTTTATACACATATATATTCAGTTCTTACACATATATATTCAGTTCTTACACATATATATTCAGTTCTTACACATATATATTCAGTTCTTACACATATATACTCAGTTTTTACGCATATATATTCCGTTCTTACACATATACATTCAGTTCTTACGCATATATATTCAGCTCTTACACATATATATTCAGTTCTTACACATATATATTCCGTTCTTACAAATATATATATTCCGTTCTTACGCATATATATTCAGTTCTTACGCAAATATTCAGTTCTTACGCATATATATTCAGTTCTTACACATATATATTCAGTTCTTACGCATATATATTCAGTTCTTAGACATATATACTCAGTTCTTAAGCATATATATTCCGTTCTTACACATATATATTCAGTTCTTACGCATATATATTCAGCTCTTACACATATATTTTCAGTTCTTACACATATAAATTCAGTTCTTACACATATATATTCAGTTCTTACACATATATACTCAGTTTTTACGCATATATATTCCGTTCTTACACATATACATTCAGTTCTTACGCATATATATTCAGCTCTTACACATATATATTCAGTTCTTACACATATATATTCAGTTCTTACACATATATATTCCGTTCTTACGCATATATATTCCGTTATTACGCATATATATTCAGTTCTTACACATATATATTCAGTTCTTACACATATATATTCAGTTCTTACACATATATATTCAGTTCTTACGCATATATATTCCGTTCTTACGCATATATATTCAGTTCTTATGCATATATATTCAGTTCTTAGGCATATATATTCCGTTCTTATGCATATATATTCAGTTCTTACACATATATATTCCGTTCTTACACATATATATTCAGTTCTTACACATATATATTCAGTTCTTACACATATATATTCAGTTCTTACAAATATATATTCAGTTCTTACGCATATATATTCAGTTATTACACATATACATTCAGTTCTTACGCATATATATTCAGCTCTTACACATATATATTCGGTTCTTAACATATATATTCAGTTCTTACTCATATATATTCAGTTCTTACACATATATATTCCGTTCTTACGCATATATATTCCGTTCTTACGCATATATATTCAGCTCTTACACATATATATTCAGTTCTTACACATATATATTCAGTTCTTACTCATACATATTCAGTTCTTACACATATATATTCCGTTCTTACGCATATATATTCCGTTCTTACACAAATATATTCAGTTCTTACACATATATATTCAGTTCTTACACATATATATTCAGTTCTTACGCATATATATTCCGTTCTTACGCATATATATTCCGTTCTTACGCATATATATTCAGTTCTTAGGCATATATATTCCGTTCTTATGCATATATATTCAGTTCT
>JAWPHD010024658.1:0-18617 GCA_037043455.1 Cyrtodaria siliqua | reverse complement strand
CAAGGTCATCGTCACATATTTGTGTGTATTACATGTATAGTATGTATATATCCTAATATACCCAGTGACCAACTTTGAAAGTTGTATCGCTTAAAACGTTTGAAAGATATTGTTAAAGGAAAATTGTTAAATATATGTTTTACATTTTGTTTTTTAAGTTATGTTTCTCTCCCTTTAAAGGTAAATCTCAAAGCCATGGACACGTGGGTGTGTTATATCTATAGTATATGTCCGAATACACCCACTGACCAAATTTATATGACGTATCACTTATAGTTTTATAGATATTTTAGACAGAAAATAGTATATATATGAAAACACCCTCTGACCAAATGTATATGGTGTATCACTTATAGTTTTATAGATATTGTAGACAGAAAAAGTGTTAAAACATTTGTCTTTTTTCTATCCCTTTAGTACTTAATGTCAAGGTCATGGACACATGTGTTATATACATATGGTATATGTCCTAATACACCCACTGACCAAATTTAAAAGTTGTATCACTTACAGTTTTAAAGATATTGTTGAATTACAAATACTTGTTAAGCTCATTTTTGTGTAACAGACGGACGTACGCCATTTTACCGACTATGTCTCGCATTTTGCTAACAAGACGACACCGCCCCAGCCTATGTATATACATATAGTTTAGGCAAGGTGCTTTCTCGGCAAGTGTAGTGAATGGCTTTTTATTTATTATCGGTCATAATTGCTGCAGAATAAAGCATAGCAATGAGACAGTTTAACCGACATGTTTAAACAAAATATTTATAATTATAAATTATAAATGTCTAATACATACGGCGCATTTCGTCCAACAGATTACTTACGCGGGTGCGTAGTTGCACACATGGAAACTGTTTTTTCCACAATTTGCCATACCACATCCCAGCTTGTTAGAAGTCGCCCACACCAGCTGTTAAATAAGGCAAATAAAAACCATGTAAACACATTTAATAGATACTGAAATTATCTCGAACACTGAGGTTAAATATGATAAATGTTGACATACATTTATGTGTTTCGTAATTACATACAAATTTTGATAAGAAAGTATAGCTTTTAAAAAAGAACAACAATTTGAAATCGGCGACTTTATGAACTTGCCGCCCACTAGGACAATATCATAACTTTCACATCTGGTCAACTTCCGGTAGGTTGAGATATTCAGTAGGTGAAAATAATGGCGTTTACTCGGACTTTATCCTCACTCTCTATATGAAAAATGAAAATATTAGACCATGATTTAAATTAAATGTAACCATATTGGTGTTTTAAAATCAGACAACACCAAAAGAAGATACACAGATACACACAAAAAATAAAGCTTTTAATATAATTATCACTACAAACTAGTTTTATAAAGGGCTAAAGTCAGTTGAGCACCAACGATAAACAAAGTCAGTTGAGCACCAACGATAAACACTGAGTTACTGAGTTTACCCCCTACCAGAATGTGGAGGACTTTTATTTTATTAATCACTGATTGGTCAAATTATTTTGATGATGTCATGTGAAAGTTCGCTAGGATGTTCGACCTCCCTACCTCCAACTGTATACAACTGTTTATAAACACATCAATGTAAATGCCCGGGTTAAAGAAGTATACATAATTCAAGATTTCTTTGCGCCCCATTAAATTAATAATATACATCTGCTTAATTGTATGTTTGCGTTTGTGTCGGATAATGATGAAAAGTCGAAAATATGAGAACAGCAACAACTACAACAACAGCCTTATCGTCAACAATAAGCACCCATCCATACCTGCGTATAGTGACCAACTTTTTCGAATGAGGTAGTACTGTCGCCGAATCTAAAATCTTTCGACTCATAATACCACGCTTTGATGCAGTCATTCCACGATAAATAACCTTCACCGATGTTCTGGCCGGCAGATAATCGCCCTGAAATATAGAGTCGAAATTTCGTCCAAAACGGTAGGTTTGCGACTTTTCGCCTTCGACTTTTCGCCTTGTATTAACATGGCGAAAAGTCGCGAAGTCGCGAAGTCGAAATGGCCGCATCCGTCTTCCATAGTTGGCTCACTTGCAATAGTCATTTGTGGAAGACGGATGCGGCCATTTCGACTTTTCGCCTTCAAGTTTTCGCCTTGTTAATAACCCTTTCCAGAATATGAAACCCGCCGTTTTGGACGAAATTTCGTGGCGAAAGGTCGAAATTTTACACTATCGGATTGGCAACTTTGCGAGTCAAATTTTCGTCCAAAACGGCGGGTTTGCGACTTTTCGCCTTCGACTTTTCCGGATGGCGACTTTTCGCCTTCGACTTTTCGTCTTGGTGACTTTTCGCCTTCGACTTTTCGCTTTGTATTAACAGGACGAAAAGTCGCGAAGTCGCGAAGTCGAAATGGCCATAGAAACGCATTATATACAATTGGAGAAAACAGAAAGTAAGCTGGCATACATTTACAGCATATACTAGTAAACACTTTTCTTTTGACAGGACAATATACTTTAGCACATGGGGTACGGAGTTTAACAGTGCCACACATATTCACTGTCGCAAGCATACTGTTCGTGGGGAAGGGACTAGCTATAACAGGCCTGCCAAAACTGTTTGACTGAAACTCCTGAGATTTTTAAAAATTAAATTTAAAACGCGCGAGGACCATTTTAAATGGAAAGTTGAGTGCGCGACTTGGTTATCACACTTAATTTTTAAATCGCACATTTAAATTATTTATGCAATTATTGCTTAAAGAAAACAATAGCTTACATACTTCGACTTGCACACAAATATTTTGTTTTGTTATTAGATTAGAAAGGCTTGGTTTAATTTATACCACAACTTTTTTTTATGGCCCCCGTGTGGTTGCCGGTGTAGAATACATCCACTGCAATTTCACAAACACACTGTCACATGCAAAGGGGTAGGACCCCCACCCCCGCCCCATTCATTTTCATTTTGTCATTTTTTATCATGCTCATTCAAGGTCTTTATCATGCCATCGCGTATGCAAACGTGGAAACGTGGTTCCATCGTAAATGGAGTGTCTACTATATAATTTGCAGCAACTCTGCAGTTCTGCAGGTAAGAAGGCTATAGGCCCATTCTCAATATTATTTTGATGTAAATGGAGGATGAGCCTCGCACGTTCATTCCTGTTAGGCGCCATATAACCTTTCATGTGTTGGTGCGCCTTAATACCCAATTCAATTCAATTCAATTATTTGTATGAAAGTGTAAATATTCTACATGTTATTTCTATATGCAAATACAAAGTCTTTATAGCTCTTAAACAAATTATAACCATCGCACACGGCAGCAGCTATCACAGTGGTACCGCACTTAATGATTCGCTAGCTCCTCACACTTGTTGTTTTAATTAATTGACCAATTAAAGAAGCAGGATATATATTACCTGCTATTGCGCAGTTTGTTATGTCACTGAAGGAACTAATTATGTTCTTAGATGTTAACTGTATAATAATTCAGTCAGTGCACTGACGACCCCAATATATTTGATACTTGTAAACACCGTGCTTTGCACACTGACAGTGACATGACCAATGCAGGAAATGGATACACTGTGAAAATATACTGTTAAATCATGAACAGTTTGTTCTCATGACAGATCCGGAGATTGTACAGACAGATCCGGAGATTGTACACTCAAATTCGGAGATCCGGAGAGCAAATGAAAAATCCGGAGAATTTATCCGGATGTTTGGCAGCCCTGCTATAACCTTACCTGGTATATTTCGATCCGTGTCATCGTCATGTTTAAATGAACACGTCTCTGCCCATGCCTGGGCGACCATGGCAATCTCATCATCCCACGTCTTAAAATAAATACATCGAACACTCATTTAGCAATGCATGATGGGTGTGAAAGGGTCACACGACAATCAGCAATCGGAACTGCCTCTACGGAAATGAACGAGTTTGCACGATTGGACAATCAATAGTCTTGATCATATTCGACGCTTGATTGTAAATACAAACGTATTGACCCTTTGTACGTGCAGAAAAACAATTGAAACCGGAAATACATGTCTGTAATTATTATGTTTTATTATTGTATTTTCGACCATCCGCATTTAGTTCTTCAATCAGAAACGATACCAGAATCTCGGTAAAATGGCTGCCGCGTCAATTTGTTTAGAATAACAGTTCTAGACGTTTGTCTTGAAAACTATCTAGCGTCGTAGATGATCTATAGACTAGACAGACATTAAAATACATGTACACCTCAAACTATTAATCCGGTATTATGGTTGACCTGTTTCCATATATTTAAAGGTGTAACACACCCATTGATTTTTGCATTGAGTTGTGTATGAATTTAAAATTTAAATGCCATGTTGTCATTCATATCTAGGCCCAAATTAAAAATGAATAACTTACATTCTGATCACAAATGACCCATATGCTGCCAAACAAATCCACAGAAAAGTTGAGTCATATATCTTCTAAGAAAGAACTTGTCTCATGAATGAATGCTCCCTTAAAAAACATAAACTCTGAGATGCCAAAATATTGTATTCATACACTCATTTCCATAAAAGCAAAATAAATAAATTCAAAACTCACATTTTTAACATGGGTAATGTACACATTCACCAGGTTAATGTACACATTCACCAGGTTAATGTACGCATTTAACGCACCAGGGTTAATGTAAGCTATTCCAAACAACATTTGTTATGTATCTATGGTGAATGCACAGTTTAGACCCGAACAACCCAGTACAGCACCACACTTTGTTTTTATCATGAATTTGAACATTTATAAACGTCTAGATTATTTTAGGAAAATGCTGATTTATGACAGTATTACATACAGTCCGTAATAACGGTTACCTACCATCTTGAGCATGTTAGCGGCTGGTACGGTGACATTGCTCCGGTATGCGTTGTGTTGTTGGAGAATCTGCAGTTTTTCTGACTCACTGACAGCTACAATAAGCAAGATGTAACTATAGAAGTGAACATGCATACAAGAGGCATGCATATATATAAGTGTCAAAGTGAACATTCAGACAACAGTCCATATACATGTATAAAACTATCAAAGAGAAAGGCATAGAACAGGCCATATATATAACTGCCAAACTGAACATGCATACAACAGGCCATATGTATAAGTATCAAAGTGAACATGCATAGAACAGGCCATATAAATAAGTATCAAAGTGAACATGCAGACAAAAGGCCATATATATAACTGTCAAAGCGAACATGCATACAACTGGCCGTATATAAAACTGTCAAAGTGAAAGGCATAGAACAGGCCATATATATAACTGCCAAAGTGAACATGCATACAACAGACCATATATATAAGTGTCAAAGTGAACATGCATACAACAGACGATACAGATAACTGTCAAAGTGAACATGCATACACCAGACCATACATATATAACTGTCATAGTGAACATGCATACCTCATGCCATATAAAGAACTGTCGAAGTGAACATGCATACAACAGGCCATATATATAACTGTCAAAGTGAACATGCATAAACCAGGCCATATATATATAACTGTAAAAGTTAACGTGCATACAACATGCCATATAGATAACTGTCGAAGTGAACATGCATACAACAGGCCATATAGATAACTGTCGAAATGAACATGATACAACACGCCATATATATAACTGTCAAAGTGAAATGCATACAACAGGCCATATATATAACTGTCAAAGTGAACATGCATACAACACGCCATATATATAAGTGTCAAAGTGAACATGCATACAACACGCCATATATATAACTGTCAATGTGAACATGCATACATCAGGCCATATCTATAACGGTCAAAGTAACATGCGAACAGGCATACAACAGGCCATATATATAACTGTCAAAGTGAACATACATACAACACGCCATATATATAACTGTCAAAGTGAAATGCATAAACAGGCCATATATATAACTGTCAAAGTGATATGCGAACATACATACAACAGGCCATATATATAACTGTCAAATTGAACATGCATACAACAGGCCATATAGATAAGTGTCAAAGTGAACATGCATACAACAGGCCATATAGATAACTGTCGAAATGAACATGCATACAACAGGCTATATATATATAACTGTCAAAGTGAACATGCATACAACAAGCCATATATATAACTGTTAAAGTGAACATGAATACAACAGGCCATATATATTACGGTCAAAGTAACATGCGAACATGCATACAACAGGCCATATAAATTATATAACTCAAAGTGAATACGCATACAACAGCCCATATATATAACTGTCAAAGTGACATGCGAAAATGCATACAACACGCCATATATATAACTGTCAAAGTGAACATGCATACAACACGTAATATATAACTGTCAAAGTGAATATGCATACAACAGGCCATATATATAACTGTCAAAGTGACATGCGAACATGCATATAACAGGTCATATATATATAACTGTCAAAGTGAACATACATACAACAGGCCATATATATAAGTGTCAAAGTGAACATGAATACAGCAGGCCATATATGTAAGTGTCAAAGTGAACATGCATAAAACAGGCCATATACATGTATATAACTGTCAAAGTGAACATGCATACTACAGGCCATATATATAAGTGTCAAATTGAAAATGCATACAACATGCCATATAGATAACTGTCAAAGTGAACATGCATACAACAGACCATATAGGTAACTGTCAAAGTGAACATGCATACAACAGGCCATATAGATAACTGTCGAAGTGAACATGCATACAACAGGCCATATATATAACTGTCAAAGTGAACATGCATACAACACGCCATATAAATAACTGTCAAAGTGAACATGCATACAACAGGCCATATAGGTAACTGTCAAAGTGAACATGCATACAACAGGCCATATAGATAACTGTCGAAGTGAACATGCATACAACAGGCCATATATATAACTGTCAAAGTGAACATGCATACAACACGCCATATAAATAACTGTCGAAGTGAACATGCATACAACAGGCCATATAGGTAACTGTCAAAGTGAACATGCATACAACAGGCCATATAGATAACTGTCGAAGTGAACATGCATACAACAGGCCATATCGGTAACTGTCAAAGTGAACATGCATACAACAGGCCATATAGATAACTGTCGAAGTGAACATGCATACAACAGGCCATATCGGTAACTGTCAAAGTGAACATGCATACAACAGGCCATATAGATAACTGTCAAATTGTACATGCATACAACACGCCATATAAATAACTGTCAAAGTGAACATGCATACAACAGGCCATATAGGTAACTGTCAAAGTGAACATGCATGCAACAGGCCATATAGATAATTGTCGAAGTGAACATGCATACAACAGGCCATATATATAACTGTCAAAGTGAACATGCAAAAACACGCCATATAAATAACTGTCAAAGTGAACATGCATACACCAGGCCATATATAGGCTATAACGGTCAAAATGAGATGCGAACCTGCATACAACATTGATTTATTATGCCAGTTTTAGTGATCATTGTATATTACTGATAAGAACAGAACAGAACATATATTTTATTTAACTTTGCATACGTACATCGTTATATATACATATATAAAAGTTCATGCATAATAAGTCAAGTGATTTTAGACAGAAGCATGTTTACTATGAGTAATATTAATACTAAATAACTGATATATGAGTATATAAATACAAAATATCTAAACATTGTTTAATTAATCAAGATTGTATTCCTTACAGCTAAACCTGTACGTGTATTGTTTATAACAGTATTCTTGTCCTGCGTCCGCAGTAATTCTAACAGTTTAAACATACTATATCTATTATAATAATATTTTCTAATATAGATTTTCCGGATACTTGAGTAACTAGGACAAATCAAAATAAAATGGTTTTCATCTTCCAAATCAATACTGTGATAAGATCTAGCGTGGACTTCAGTCGTTAAAGGGACACAGGGCAATCTTTAAGTTTTAAATTCACGGCGTCCCGCTAGTTTTTCTGCGTAACTTGCATTTGTTCAATCATTAATATTAATTATAAGAATAGTATTAAGCAAATTGTTTTTGCATATTATTATTTTTTGAAATTATTGCACCAGTAATATATTAAAACTTATAGTCTAATAAGACGAAATAGTGAAAACTTAAAAAATATTTTATTTAAATGTAACAAGGGTAAAAGCAAAAATGATACTGCATATATAAATCGAGACACCCATTTGAAACACTTCAAGATTGTCGTGTGTCCCTTTAAAGGAACTAACCCGCCAAACAACGGCAAAGTTACACTACAAAACCGTTTATCAAAGCTTTATCCAGGTGTTCAGGTCATATACTAGTGTATATGTACCGATTAAATGTATAGGATTATTCCCGTGATTGAACATGCGTAAAATGAATTATGAGTAGGTAGCTTTTAATTTGACGCTCCCATTTTTGGGTTTGGGCTGTTTGGCTAAAGTCGTTTATATTGTGTCTATATATATAGTTTATTCAACAAATACAGTAGACCATATGGTCCATGAGTAATCAGTTTTAATTATGATATTTCTAACAATATATGTTTTACTATAAACAATTGTTTAAAAGAGAAACGTTCTTGACAAGTTCTTGACAAACGTTCCACGTGTCACAGACAGTAATATTGTTGTTAGAGTACCTCTTGGGAGAGTACTAGTATTTATTGATTGTAATATATGTCATTTCGAATTTTAAAACCATCAAATACATAAGTAGCAACATTTTTTACAGCAGTAAGCTTTTCTGATGTCAACAGTTCTATACATTTGGGAATATTTGGTCTTTGCCAAAAGTATCGTTTGATAAGTTTTGTTCTTAATTCTTTATATAAAGTACATCACAATATAAAGTGATATTCATCTTCTAGAACGACACATATACAACATTTGCGCTCATTAATAGTATATATATCTTTGTCAGTAGGTTTAGAAACAGTGTACATTTGTTGTAAACGTTGCCTTTTGATGACAGGAATGGGACTTTTGCTTAATGTACTATTTTTATTTGTTCATATTTGTTTTACCCTTTTTTTGTTTTGTTTTAATTTTCCCTTCCATGTCTGTTAACAATGGCGTCTAGTGGTCCGACTTCAACACGACACAGATCTTTTCTATTCTTAAGGACCAAAACATAATGAATGTGCTTGAACGTGATTTATTATTTACAAGGAAATTTATAATGCACAGTAGTATATGCTATTCTAGGTCAGGAACCAGGGTTAATAGAGCAATGTAAGCCCGTTTGCATCCACATTTTTTTTATTATGACATAGATAAAATCATTACAATCCATTTAAACTACAGTCACCCAGAACAAGACAAGACCATGCAAACAGATTATCTTCTGTTCATCGCCAAGGACTTAAACAAAATACACGGATCAGTAAAAGCGTCGTATCGATACAAATGATGCAATCACGCCGTTTCTATGCGAGATTCCACGATATTTCACGAGATTGCATATCCTTATGTTTTGTATACGTCTTTGGCACATCCTTCTCCTAAACTCCTAAATGCTCTTGAGCTTCAGTAATCAAATGACCCCATAACGTTAAACTAGATCCAAACCTATAGAGGATATTTGTTTGTTTTGAGTGAATATAGGATGTATTTTCATTGAGAAGTGAATAAACTTATATTTTCACGAGTGCTTTAGCACGAGTGAAAATATTTAGGTTTTCTCAGTTCGAGATGAAAATAATCATATATTCACGACAAACCAACAAATGATTTATTTATTATATAGAATCTATTCATAACCTGGAAATTTATGCAGAAAACATATAATGCGCCAAAACAATGACCATACTGACGTAATATCGAATTTTTCGAATTTTTTACTAGTATCGATCGAGGGCGAGAATGAACAATGACGTCAATAACGTCAACAGCGTAAAAACGTCAACAGTTGCAGAACGTCATAGTGAAACATATTTTCACATGTGAAATATAAACGATGAACATATATAGAGATTATTTAACTGCTGGGATCGATTTTAGGGAAATCCTTCACGAGTGGTAGACCTGCGGTTCTTTTTACGAACGAGCGCACGCGAGTGAGTGAAAAAACAAAGCACGTCTACCATCAAGTGAAGGATTATCCAATAATCGATCCCAGCAGTTAAATAATCTATTTATTACATTTTATATTACGCTTTTGCAAACAAATTGAACGTTATCGGCGGACTTTATTGACGTCACGACTCAACGTCGCAACGTTAGTTATTAATGTGTTCTGAGTTAGCAACGTTAGTTATTATTGTGTTCTGAGTTAGTTATTAATATTTAGCGATTATGAATATTCTTGCACTGAGAAATCCCGATCTTTCACGCATAGAAATGTAATAAAAAAGGGTTATTACGTGTACTGTAGAGGCATTAGTTCAGTGACAGAAGTTAATCTGGCATTGCCGAATACATATGAATTGCTATAGGCAAATCTTTATGTAGTACATAATGTTATGAATTCGAATCGAATAAATTCTATATACTTAATCAAGTTATCAATTTATATTCAGTGCTTACAAACTGTATTTTTTTTTTAAACTGTTACAAAAATATACATACAGGCTAGACGCAGCTGATATTAGATTAATTCGGTTAAAACGAACTGAATTTTAAATAAGAGTTTGTATTTAGACTTAATTGCGTGACGTTTAACTACACACGTTTAATTTCAATTTCAATAATATTGTTTAATGTACCACATTTTTTTTAATGAAAATATTATTCCTTGAGAACACTAATCGTGATTTTTATTAATTCCGGATGAAATAAATCGTATCTATATAATTCAAAAATTCAAAAGCAAACTTTCATACCAGCACTGATGATATTCTAATGGTCCTGTGGGATCATCGAGCCCAACTTGTGTGGCTTTGAAGTAGAATATCGCTTAAGCCGGTGCTAGGAGGCGTAAGAGGTGTTGCACCTTATATTACTTGTCATGAACAGACTCAATAAAACAGAACCTGCTACTTATCGCTCTTGTGTTTGTGCGTTGCTTCCAATGAATGTTTTTTAGAAAATGCAAGACGAAAATGGGACAAGTGCGGACAGTGGCCTTTAAAATCGATATTTTCTTCACTGTTTCTCAAACATATGTCATTTTTAGTTGTTTGATTGATCAGAAGTTGATCATTTATGTTTTCAATTTCCAGAATAGTTTCTGTATATGGTCTTTTTGTCTGCACTGCGATTTTTATCCGCATTTTTATTAGTTAAAAAAAGAATTGCGGACAACAAGAGACACAGTAAATTTTTGTCCGATTTCTCATTTTTGAATGGCGATTTTTTTTTGTATGCACGGCGCTTTGGGGCAGCATATATTGACGCCCTTTGTCTGCACATGCAGCCAACGCGTGAACAAAAAGCACCAATTTATGGGAAAGAATGCGGACAAAAAGTGACAAAAAAAATAAATGCGGACATAAAGCGTCGTGCGGGAAAAATGCGGCGTCACATACTGGTATGTACTCGTAGTAAAGCATAAAGCTCCCTGTAACTGAAGCTCCCATTGGGGATCTAATCTTTAGGGACGTTACGCATAGAGGTCCAAGCTCTATGCACCGGCTATGCGCACCATAAAGTATACGCATAGAACTCCAACATGACCGAAGGAGCTCAATGCGTTGGTTGTATACTGCATATACTCATCATAGAACTCCTATTAACTAATTTCAATGGTTTTACATTTAGATGAAATGGACGGTATCTATAGGGGGTCCATCGCAAATATCCGCTGCCATGCACACAGTCAACCCCAGTGTCAGATATGAACAACTTCCTTCAGCTGGCGTAGATGGAGTTTAGGGTACAAGGAAACAATAAGAATGCAAAGAAATGGCACTAACAATTTTGAAGCTATAGCTATAACGTTTATTCTGGTGAATGTGATCTTGATCTCTGGACACACGGGTCAAACTGTGGACTTAAAACCTTCGTTGTCATCTACACATTATAGCATCCAGTTGACCTTGAACTTTTGATCACAGAGGTCAGACCCTAGATTGGAAAACTTCGTTGTCATCCACACATCCTCAGCAATCACCGTGCTAAATATGAACACACTGCTTCAACTGATGCAGAATGAGTATAGGTTTTGAGGAAACATTAAAAATGCATGCTGATACCATATGACCAGCCCCACCCTATCCATAAAATCGCAAATTCCATTCCATATTGCATTCGTGTATCAATACTTATAGCATGTAATACATTTCATTAAAACATATTGAAAATCACGGGTTAAAAGTTCATTTTGATGAAGTTGAATTTTTGACCTTGACCTATAGCCCCTGGGGTCAGACCCTGGATTCTAAACATTCGTTGTCATCTACATATCATAAGCAACCACTGTGCCAAATGTGACACCCTCCTTCAACAAACGAAGGTGGGGTTTTAGGTTACAACCAAAACTGACTGACTGACTGACGGACGGACGGACACACGGACGTCCAGACGCACGAACGGGACCGATCATAGTAAAGCCGTTTTTTCTCTCGAAAAGTGCGGATATAATCATTACAAGTCGTACGACTGGTCTTTTAGCGTAGTGCACGGACGTGTGTGTGACTTCCAGTAATGTATATCAGGTATTACATTCAGAGGAAGTGTCGATTCTTACGGTATAGTACTGGTTCTACCCAGGAAAAGTGGTTGGTCTGCCTCCACCACAAAAAATCGACCCTCATATATAACCTTACATGTGTTGAAAATGACGTAAAACACCATACAAACTAAAAAAATAATATTCACGACACGCTATTTATTCTTCTTTAGTATTTGTATACTGATATATACGATGTCGTGTTAGGGCCATCTTACCATCGCATCTTACCATCGACCATCGACCCATGCGATGGTCGATGGTAAGATGCGATGGACCATCGACCATCGCATCTTACCATCGCATATTACCATCGACCATTGCATCTTACCATCGACCATCGCATCTTAACATCGCATCTTACCATCGACCTAGGTAGATGGTCTATGGTAAGATGCGATGGTAAGATGGCCCTAACACTACACCGTTGAAATAAGCTGAATCTGACATTGTGTATACAAGGCTGTAATGAACCCGTATCTGCCCCCTACCCAACCTAATCAGCTTCTAAAAGGAGCAGACGCGGTGGGTAGCCAATGCTTTGCTATATTTTCTTTATGATAAGGTGACGACCACATTATCTAAACAATTATATGCTATTTTAAATCAATCAGGGATTGAAAAACACAAATATTGCGGAATAATTCTGATAGTAAACGAACACGACTGGAAAATGTCCGTATTCGACTTCATTAAGATTTACCACCACCACCAATTGCATATAAACCTCCAAGATGCAGAAACCTCCGAGATGTAGTCGAATGTAGTTCCGATAATAAAAAGTAGTCCCTCCTTTTTGGTTGGAAATGGGCATTACAAGTAGGGAAAGATGATTGACCATTTCTATTCGATTTTGTTGTTGTATGTATACGAAGTGTGTTGATAGCTTTTACTGGATTATTGATGAACATTTTCCAATTTTCAAATCTATGGATACACTTGGTGAGCAACTGTCAATGAAAACAGCTCTGTACCCTTGACCTGTTTAGTAAACAAACTAGAGCGTTCTTACATGTCGTGTTACCCCACCTTTTCTGGTGATTTTTAAAGTGGAAAACCATTTTTCAATATGAAAATTACACTACTGCATTATACATATATATACCTTAGTTGTAAGTTGCAGCAAATCATTAATATGTGACATTTTAACATTGGTGTCAATGGGGGAAATAATTGATGGTTTCGTACTTTAAAACAATTACGAATGACATTACAAAAATCCAATCTTTTCAGTCGACCAACCGTTGCTAAATCATTTGGTAGACTTGAATACTCGTATATGGAGCTAGACCGGGTACCATGGGGATCAGTCTGGTGGAAAGCAAAAGTTGTCCTAGGTAAACTATTGAGTAAAGTAATGTGAAGCGCAGGAGTGGTAAAAGACACAGGGCTGAATGTTTTCCTTTATTTCTGAAATCTAGTGAAAACCACATCAAAATTGAAGGTAAGATGGACACCCTCCACTACTTTTTGTGAAAGCACATTTTGAAGTGTACTTTGGTCATTTTGACCTCAGAATTAAAATAGAATGTGATTACTTTCAGTTTGGAAAATATTTTGGGAAAAAAAGCAAGTCACGCCATCATCTTAGATCCGTTTATGTGTTGCACTGTGCCGGACTGATACTACATTGTGTGTGTTATATTGCCACGTTATATAGGATTGGATAGGTTCGTGTAGGTATTTATTAACAGGCCTATGTAAAAATAATGGTGGTCTAGGTCCATATAGGTAGACCCTACACTATATTACCAATCATGCTGACACCTTCAATCAACACTTACCGGCACTGACGACTTCAGGAGATTTCGGTTGGCATGCCGAATGTGTTTCCAAGATCACAAACTTGTCCTTGCAACTTTGAGTCTGGAAATATTGGGACAAATGAGAAACATTTGATATATTATGCATGATTAAAGGGACGGCAGGCGATTTGGAAGAAGTATGGGTGTCAATCCAGATACGAATAAAATCATCTTAATGTGTCTATTTCAGAGGCGTAGCTGACCTGAAATGCATTAATAGGCCCGACAAACTAGAGGGTCCGGGCATGCTCCCCCAGTTTTTTTTTAAAATTTAACTACGCAATTGTGCGTTTTGGCGTTCTGACAGAGCACTTGTGTGGTATTTGAAGAAATATTTTTTGAAATATTTGAGAATTAACCTTTGACACAGTTGAATTACCTACACTGTAAAATAAAATAAGAAACATAATTATGTTGACCCTTAACCACTCGCCCCCTCTTGTCTCAGCTTTTATTTCATTTATTGACTTTTCGTGTTATTTTTTCATTTTTCAATGTTTTTTATGTATAGGTCCGGGCCTATATGGCCTAATAGTAGCTAAGCCGATGTCTGTTTCAAATGCAAAGTGCATAATTAATGCACTAAACTAGGCTCCATGGTACGTCCGTCTGACTTATTGTTAATGAAATAGCAACGAAACCTATCTGAGTCATCGCGTTTTCAAGACCAAATATGTTCATAAACAATAATCAAAACGAAGGTAACATGGGACATATTTGAATGTATTTTTACAATTTCATATGAAACCGAAGCACATTATGAGGGGTTTCATTTGTATTCGAATTGACACCAACCACTCTTCTACATCGCCTCCAGTACCTTTAAATATATATGTCCTAAATCTCAATAGTAAGTATGTAGTTGTTTGACCCTACATTTTGTTCTTGGGCAAGACACTTTACCTTAGCCTCGTCCGTCGGATGGGGACGTAAACCGGGCGATCCCGTGTATCGGTCTATCCTCCGAGCACGTTAAGGAACTATAGGAATCTCTTCGATAATAAGAGTAGGGCAGGTTCCCGGATTCCTATGTATCCTTCCCCTCTCTCTGGGGCGGCTCTAAATAGCCTATACTGTGTTGATGAGCCGTTAAACAACATTCATGACCCTACATTTCCAAGCTACCCTGTTCCTATGGCTATGACAGGGGGTGAATTAGTCATCACAATATATAATCGTTTAGTGTATTATATGACCTATACATAAAAAAAAAATGAAAAATGAAAAAATAACACGAAAAGTCAATATGACCTAAAATGTGCTAAAAATTACGTAAAACACCATTCAAAGCAACAAACAAACATACTCAAGAGCTATGATTCTCACATCTAGCTTCGTAGTGTCCTTGTTATTAGTTATCATTTTCTAATACAGATGCCGTTAGTTTATGTTGAAATCAATAAAACAGTAATTAATCATGTGATTTAATTTTCACTGTCCCAGAATTGGCCATCGGTCTTTTATAAAGAGCCTCAGACTTCGTGTAGATAAATATGAGAGTGTTCTTAATTGAACTGAAATTCTGAAATTGTACCCATGTTCTTAAAAATATGTTGTCTCGTGTGGACTAGCTTGTAGGTTGTTTAACCATAGGATGAATATGCATAATTAAAATAATATATTTACTCAAAGTTGTGGATCAGCTTGTATGTTTAACCATAGAGAAATACGAGTAATTTTGGTATTTATCATATTATAAAGCTTATCTTTTTATGCATCATAGTACACATTGTGCATTATTCTTTTACTATATCATAACGTTTCTAGACATGATTTATGCCATATAACATTGTTTCAGCAAATATGTGTTCATCCTGTAAATATATTTTTGTTCTAGGAACTTTTGTCAGACTGGGTGTAAGCCTCGATAAATAAAGATATTATTATTATTATTACTATTGTTGCTGTTGTTGTTATGCAGATGCAGCAGAAAAGTGCAGCGTCGTCGACACTTTTCTTGTCTACGCGATGTTTTAGTTTAAACTTATTTATTTTACATCGATTGTAACGAAAGCTCTATGCATTTATTTTAATCCTTCGTGGAATCAATACAAAGCAAATGCAGATAAAGTGTCTTGCTCAGGGACACAACACATATAGTCATGGCGGGGATCGAATCCGCGACTTTTTGGTCATGGGACCAACGCTCTAACACTAGGCTACAACGCTAAACTACATTTTGAGATCAGTTACGGATTGGTATGGATGATTTTCGTAAAAAAAACAACATGTTACCGTTCTAATATCCACGTATTGTATATTATTATAGTAATATTTATTTCACTTACCTCTCGTTTAGTTCTTGCTAACATCTCCGTTGCCGCAGCTGTAACACAGAAAAGCACAAGTTCATCCATTTGTCAGAATCAAGTAAAATACAAACTTTAACTAAATGAAGACGGGTGAATTGATGGATGCGTTGTTGGAAGGAGTAATAAATGTTATAAAAACAGATAAATAAAGGGACATACGGCAATCTTGAAGCATTAACTTTAGTATTTACCTTAATTTAGCTTTACATGCAGCTGCAGGTTTGTTCATTTTTAAATATCGGATACGTACCATTACGTGGTCCGAGTATTAACTTTCATACCTCATCCAACCCCTTCTCCAAGAAGGGAAAACGTGGTTGTCTGGGGTATGAAGTAAAACCCTAATTGTCGGCTGAAAAAATGTGCACATTTTAAAATCAAAACATTTAATAGGTAATTTTAGGTCATCAAATTTTTATATTAAAAAATGTTTTTTAATCGAAATATCCGTTATAAAATCCTGCTAATATAAGCTTCCCCATCGCTTAATGGAATTAAGACGGGAACACGTAATGCACACTGGATTTTATATTTCTTCTTCGTTATTTTCACCCATTAATAAAGCGTTATACGCAACACCTAGATATATACTAAAACACTCATTTTTGAAACTGTTTAAAAAATAATTAATTATATACTAGCGTGACGTCACATATTGTGAAGTATCAAACTTGCCGTGTATCCTGTGGAACTTACTCCCTTGCCATATAAAAGCATCCTTATCGGTTGATCATCTTAAACCATTGCATTTACAGTGGTTTAAAGAACCCATATATTAGTAAGTCCTGCAACTATATTTGAAAATGTTTCCATTACTGAATATCGCGTTAAATTATTATTATTATTATTATTATTATTTATTTATTTATTATTATAACTAATATTATTATTATTATTATTATTATTATTATTATTATTCATTTCTGTTGCACACGCACCATTGATAAACTCCTTAATAGAATAAAAAAAACTGCCCAAAAACCACACTTAATTTAACAAGACACGGTTGAATGATATTCTTACCACGATCACACATCAATAAGCACACACATAAGACAAACAGAGATGTCACAGTAATCACAATCATCTTGGTAATAGCCTTAGATTTGTAGCGAACCTTAATTTCACAAAAGCACACACTGCTAATGGTGAAAGTTAATTTGAAAATGTAACCATTCATCGCGCATGCGTATTCAGACGCAGATCTAAACGTGTGGATGAATACGCTCCCTACCCCGCCACCCCACTCACCACGCTCCAACTCACCCACCACAAAAAAACCCACAAAACAACAACCCCCAAAACAAGAAAATAACTAATCAAAAAGAAAATAAATAAATAAAATAATCACATTCACAAAAACATCAGTACATTTCAGGATGGCTTACAACGACTGGAGGCAAAATATTATAGAAATCGTCGAAATACAAATAGAAACATCACACTTGTCATAATAAGTGTGCTTCCATTCCTTATACGCTTAACCGTTAACCCGCTAAGCACGACTATAACAGTTACTATGCGTCCATTGTAAACCCAGATCATCCTGCGAGTAACTCGCAGGCTGATCAGGGTTTACAATGTCCGGCTGCTAATCAGTCATTTCCCCGAAAACACCCCTTTGTCACATAAATGGAATGGTCTTAGTTTAAAGAAAGAACAGTCCATTATATATATGTAGCGGGTTAAGGGTCAATTAACCGTCATGCTCCGTCCGATTAAATATTGATTTTAAAAAATAGTTTGCAAGACTAGCTCAATTTTCGAAGTTTATTATATACAGTTCCTTGTTATGTAATGAACTTGCATTTTAAGTGTAGTAATTATGTACAAGTTTATAGTATTTGTTTGTTTGAATGGTGTTTTGCGTCAGTTTTAGCAC
>JAWPHD010024657.1:0-18622 GCA_037043455.1 Cyrtodaria siliqua | reverse complement strand
ATCATCAACATGTACACATTATGGTATTGTTTTTTCAAATAATTAATATCCTTTTTTGTTTGTCTATGTTTTCAGGTATCTACATATATGTTATGATTTTTTTTTTTTTGTGTGCATGTTTTTTGTTTCTTAATTATTAATATTATTATTTGTGAGTCTGAGTATTTTGAAATCTAATGTATGAGCAGGCCTGTGGACAGAAGCTGAATGGGAGGTGGCTGCGTATACAAGGGGGTGTGAGGCTGGCTGCTGATATCTTATTCTCTTATTCATTATGTTTAACCAATTTGCCAATAAGTATTGTAAATGTGTAAATAATAGAGGGCCACATGGAAGATTAGTTTTGTAACTAAATGTGTATTACCCTCTGTAAATAAAGTCTAATATTATTATTATTATTATTAATTTTACACACACTGTATATGTCACATTCTCGTTGCTTATCAATAGTAAAGGCCGGGATAAGTTTTCTTAAGAGGTAGACATTTATTTTAATTGAAAATGATTTCATTATATAAGCTTGACGCCGATAGGGTAAGAAAAACTACAACTTAAATATCGAAATTGAAATACACTTACTGAATAAGGAAGAACACATTAATACATTTTGTGTAGACCTTTGGAATAGTTTGATGGGGGAACATATGTGATCAGGCACTAACATGATATTCTATTTAACATGTTGATCGTTTAAAATCATTTAATTTGCCTTTTTCCCCAATTTTTCCGTTCCAACATACCCAGACATCATCAAATATACCCTGATGTCATCAAAAGGGGTGCTGACGTCATCAAAAGAAGTGCATCTGACGGGATAGGAACGTAACTGCCGAGATAAGGTTTTATCTCAGACACCCTGTTTCTCGGCAGAATTATGCAGATCGACATGATAAATGTTTAAATCAGATCTCAAATGTTCCGTGTATTCCTTTTAATGTCAGTCATTGTATTGTCGCAAATATTGTTAAATGACGACGCATTAGAGAAGCCGTAAAACACGATCGCGATAGTCGAGATCATCTGCGACGTGTTCTCCTGAACAAAGTTTGGTCTTTGCCGATACACTGGTAAGGTTTCTGATTGGCTGAGACAGGAACACCCGCTATCCAAGATATACAGAAAGACGATAAATGTATATATAAACAAAGCGGGAAACTACATCATTATATCGACGAACTAATCTAAATGCGGATGGTAAGAAATACTTTTAAAACAAATACGGTCACGTGGTTCCTGTTGGTTCTAATTTGAAATTTGTTTCTGCACAACTTGTCAAGATGTTCGTATGTACAATCAAGCGTCGAAATGATACTAGATCGGCGACTATTACGAGAATGATACTGTAGCAACAGTAACAAGCAAGGTTTTACGCAAGCGTAAATGGTTGCCGAGAGACAAAAGTTAACATAATAATAAATGAAGTCACGCGTGTTAAAGCAATATTAAAAAAAAAAAAGTTGTCACGGAGACCGTTTTTCCTTACATGCTTCCCGATGTTTACCATCAGTTCTTTATACCAAGCATTTTGAATCAATGTGGGCGACCTCGGTTCTTTCTGTTCAAATACGTTGACATGCCTTACATATTGATTACAATTCACTCTTGTAACACGACGTGCTAGAAGTACACATCAGCACAGAAATACAATTGTTTACATGTAAGGGATATGTGTGCGTTAGCGTGTGCAACACGTATAAACTGTTCACTGTTACCATGTCTAATTATAATATTGCGTTATCAAAGTGAATATTGTAAAGGAACTGTTGTTACATTACCATTAGCAATAATGAAAACCATATAATGAAAATTAAAAAAAAAAGGAAATCAGCAGGCTTGAACCCTCCCTTTCCCGGCACTAACACGACGCCTAATCAACTGCGCTACAGTGGACAGTGAAGGTTTCGTCTCTAATATACATATAATAATAATGACTACAAGCTACATTTCAGTAGACTGGTTTACGAAAATGTCATTTCAGCAAGTGAAATGGTAACCTTTCAACATCACAAAATATATGTACGGTTTGACATTAACTTTTTTAGGACAAGTAACTTTAAAAATTGACTTGTCCCTATCCAAATTTACTTGTCCCCGCACTTCATGTAAAAGTGATAAAAAACAAGATCATTACCATTTTTCTGAGATTGGGGGGTGGGGGGGGGGGGGGGTGTGTGCATTTTTCTGGGATTGGGGGTGGGGGTGGGGGGTTCAACTGACAGATATCGCCACATTTTTTTTGTTTATTTTCTAGACTCGACCACCCAGCCACAAGTCCACATTCATGGTCCACCTTTTCTGAGCAGATTTTGTCTGGGTGACAAAGACTATTTATTTTTCAAGGTCAAGTTAGGTCATTGCCGGTGTCTGTAATATTTATAATGTTGTGAGAAAATATGGTTTAAAATACGCCACCTACCGTCTACGCACATGTCCGACATGAGATCGGCAGTTACCGTAAAATTGATCGGTTAATCAAAACTCGTAACTCAGCGATCCGAACTGCCTCAACCATATTTTCTTTTTCAAAAATAATATCGGAAAGGTATAGACACCAACTTGTATACTACTTTTTGGTCATTTGGGTTCAATCACGTGTAATATAATAAATAATGGCGGCGCCCATAGAACCAGCATGCTGCTCGTTATTCCGATGATCTACGAACATGAGCGAGTTTGTACGATTTGTACGCAATTAATTACAATTTTTGTTTTATATTTAACTATAAAATTTAAACAAAAATATGTTTAAAATCAATCCATTTCCGATTTTTGGTACGGTTTACGCGGTACCTTTGCCGGGGCAAATAAACCAAACCCATGGAATTGACGTTTGTATCTTTGGAAATACCTACGAGCAGTATTTCCGATGATATACGGAAATGAGCGAGTTCAGTCGAAAGAGTCACGCCTCAGCAAATGAAAACTTTAGTTGTTCTTCGGACATGTCACCTGGGACAATTAACTTGTCCCCAATAGAATATGCATGGCATCGGACGAGCGGACAACCGTTAATGACAAACCCTGAATTATGTTTATACCATTCAAGCTTTCCAGGCAGACCAGTTCACTAGGAATTGAAGTTGTAATGCAAGCTTATCGTCGACTATACCATAGACAAACACAGAAACTTATAAGGATCAGCTGCCTTCGGCAGCCGAATAAGTACGATACTGGTTAACCCGTCTTTTTGTTGACAGCTTTACGCGCGTGTGTGCGTGCGTGTGTGCTTGTGTGCGTGCGTGCGTTTATTTCATTACGCATAATTGCTACAGATTCTACAGAGTATGCCGCCAACAATATTCCTACAAAGACAACGTATATATCTGCTAATCTGCCTTTCTATCTGCAGATGTTTTGGCTGCACGAAAGCAATAACGTCGGTATCAATTATGGAATGCATTCATATTTGGAACCTCTAACCCAATATTAACGTGTAACTGGTATTGTAAATCGGATTACCATTCAGTCCAGACAATTGGGAAACGATGTTTTTTCCCTGTGTATCGGATTATCTGAAATCAACGCTGAGATCAAACTACCCATAAACCAGACTCTTCCAGACATTTTACCTTTGCAATATATTCACTATATATGTTTATTTTACAAATTTGCATATGTGAAAATTATTATTATTATTTAAATAAATCAAAACAATTTGTTTACATATTACTAATTTTCAAAATAAAATGCACCAATATTACATAAAACCTGTGTTATTAGAATGACGACGAACAACTGAAAACTCCAAATTGTATTCAATTATATTCAAGCGGGTTCAAAATCAAAATAATATTGGTTTAATAAATATAGGCACTAATTAATAGTAATTATGATGCTTGATAATTATTTCATACGACCGTGTGTATGAGCTTTTTCTTTTTGCAGAGCGGATAAGGTTATTCGCGTTTTAAATGGATGAGGGAAAGCCTGATCTTACACATGGGAGAAATAAAAGTCGCGCGCTGATATACAATTATAAAAAAATCCCAGACAAGAAGGAGGTCTGCACAGAAAAGACAATATTTACGAATCCGTCACGTGACTCTCACGCGACAGTTACAACACCTTCACATTAATATTCGTTTATTTCGTTACAATATTTAGTGTTTGCCCTACTTTTTCCTCCAATCAGACGGTGAGGAATTCTAAAAAAATGGCGAACTTATTCATGTAAATTTCTAACGACCACCAATTTTAACCATGTAATCATTAAGTAATCGCTTACTAAATGGCACGCGCTTGTCTGGACACAAGAAGGCGTGGTTTCGTAGAAGCGCGGGTAAAAAGTAGGGCAAACACTAAGTCAGTTAGAGGCTAAGAAGTGAAATTTTAACAATTAAGAAACCCCGGTCAGTCGCTGCGCTCCTTCCCTTTGGGTTTCTTAATTGTTAAAATTTCACTGCATAGCCTCTAATACATAAAATGTGACCTTGACCTGTAAATGTACACAAACTACGAGAACAACGGGAAATTTAAATTAGATTCAATGCACTCTGTAACTATCGCTTGAGTGTCGCGTGACGGATTCGTAAATATTGTCTTTTCTGTGCAGACCTTCTTCTTGTCTGGGATTTGTTTGTAATTGTTAATGGATTTCCGAGTCAGTAGAGCACATTTTGGTAAACCAATTTTGCAGAAACAAGGAAAATGTATACCTGATCCAGTCGCAAAGTGACATTTACGCACGGACCATTAAAGACGTAAAAAACAAATTCCGAAAAAAAACGAGTGTGAAATTAGTTCCAGCCTTCTATTTATATATACATATACTACAACACTATTTCTTCTTCTCACTATCCCTCTTCTCTCTCTCCTGTAGGGGCGGTCATTGGGCATAACTGTTTTAATCGGAACCGAGATTCGGAACCTCGGCAGAGCCTCGGTTCGATAAAAACAATTATACCTCGGGTTGGAATTTTCCTATCTTCACCAGATACCCACGAAAGATACTTGTATTCTAGGCTTTTTTCCCCGACCTTTCTATTTGTCTTTACATTAAACCCACGTGCGCATGTAATCACCAATGGGTTTTAGATTAGCAATATTTTTTAAGACACGAGGTCATTTTTCTGCTTGTTTATATATCACAACTATGTGACAATTACTCTAAGTCATTGGCTTAGAAGCAGTCACGTGTGCGTGTATAATTTGAAGTATTCACTCCTTTTCGTTTCCATGTGAATACTAGTAGTCTCCTTTCAGAGTCAATAGTTCGTTCAGAGTCTTGTAAGCGTCAGATGATATCAAAGAGATCATTTCCAAACGCTTGCTGAAATGGAATCAGTTTTCGTTATTAACTGCAGACAGTTTTCGCTATCAGCTGCAGAAGAACTTCATTTTAGTGCCATTACAAAGACAATCAGATGGATTTAAAAGACTTGTGCGATGACCGGACAGATTGTGGACCCTATGATGACGTCTACCTAAATCCTTATAGGACGGTAGCGTTTGATGTTTGTCTTTAATCTTGTCTTGTCGTACCCTTAACGGTTTATTCTCTTGTTGCTCTGGCTTCTGCCAAGTCATTCAATACTTGCCGTGTGGCTTTCTATGATTTTTTATATTATATATCCATTATCATTTATTTATTTTACTTATATTGTCTATTAATGCTGCTTTGTTTGTTAGAGAGTATAACCTGGCGGGGATGTCTTACCCTGGGATGACAATAGGGTAAGAGTTAGGTTCGGTGCACTTTGGATGTCTCCGTTCTGTGAATGACAGCTGTCCTGCTCTACGTTTGCACTTGCTTTTCTTAATGATAAGTCTGACTGAGTTGAATCGGACACATTAACATTATCTTAAATGTGCTGTAGGGGAAATATTATGCATATATATATACCTTGTATACCTTAAGCGGTGTACTTTTGAGACACGCTATATAACGGTGAATGGGCTTTTACTATTTAAGTATTTTATAAGTTGTCCAATTCTATTATTTATTATAAAAATCCCTTCTTTGATGCCTTTTACGTTATCGGTAGTAAGACGGGACTCTTCAGATGCAGATGATTGTACATGCGATTAATAGACACTAAAGAATGCATCACGCATGTAAAACAGTATAGTTACCAAGAAAGATGCATTAAATGTATATTTTAACGCATTTAGTAATAATCCTGACATCCAGATAAGATGATTAAAGGGACGCATGCCAAACTTGATTTTTTAAAAACTGACGGCGTCCCGTTAGTTTTTCTGCATAACTTGCATTTGTTCAAGCAAGAATATTAATTAGAAGAATAGTACAAACCAAATTGTTTTTGCAGATTATTAACTACTGATAATATTCCACTTATATTATGTTTAATTTATATTATGATCAATCAGTTGTTGGTCTGTTCTATATAGTTTTGAGCTGTAATACTACACCTTATACAACTATGAACCAATATTAGTTATTGGGTTTGCTACTGACCCCCTACAGAAATATGTGGGGTCTGCAAGATTTATAGGGGGCGAGGCTATAGCCGAGTCCCCCTATACATCTGACTGAACCCATATATTTCTGTAGGGGGTCAGTAACAAACTCAATTGATTTATTGCATCGAGCACCTTTTTTTAAAGGCAAACGTCGATATTTAACACATTCTAATGGAGCGTCAACGTCATTGAGACATTCGCGCAATTTGACGTCATGACGTTGACGTCACGACCTGTACAATTTAAAAACATTATTAAAATTACTAATTATGTTTGTTACTAACGCGTTAAAGAACTATTTGCAAATGATTTAAACCTTGAATCGGAATTGTTTTAGTGACCTTCTATGAAATCTACTGACCCATTATAGAATAATAGAGGGTCACCATATGACTGCTCTAATCCAATGAAATTCCTAGGATTTTATGCGAGGTGCAATAAACTTGATTATTCTACTGCATGCATCGTCGGAACCTACGTTCGACCGCATTATGTTACTATTCGTTAATCACGTAATCAATCTCGCGTGTGTTCCGACGATTTACTGCATATCACGTAGTTACTGAGAAACAGAGATAAACGCATAAACCTTATGTTGATGCATTCGTCGACGTCGCCGATGGAAAACACCACCACATATATGCTTTTTTTTCTTCGAAAACGTAAGACAAAAACTGACTAATAATTGCTCATAAGAAATGCTTCGGAACATCAGTAGGCATGTTCATGTCTATGACAGCTCAATCTACATTTGTAAGAACGTAAACCAGGCAAAGAGCATTTCCAGTATATCCATCTTAATCGTTATATGTGTAGCTAACAAATGCCGAAACATGCGGACGACAAAAACGTGTTTTTGTGCTTCAAAAATGAAAAAAAATATCTTTAAAATGATACCTGACCTGAAGCGTTACTACGTGTTAAAGTACCTCCACCACATTACAAAACCAACTGACCGAAATACGTCTACAAAGTCATTCTGAATTTTAAAGATACCAAATAAACTTGAAAACATTGCGTAAGAGAGTGTCCTTTACATCACAGAATACTGTACAACGCGATTTATGCATCTGACCAGTTAATTTTAGAATTTTTCTGTGCAATTTATTGTGTTTGGGTAGAAAAATGTCATAATTACATCCAAAGTTTGCAAAAATGATAAACGTGGAGACAAAACAACGTTCAGGCGAGTGTTCAAACATGGACTACATTTTGCGCTATGTCACGATTCTGGAATATATAAATAAGAACAAGCAATAATCATTTTCTCTTCGGTGTTGATTTACACCCGTCCGAGGCGTTTTTCCACCACACAAGGTTGTAACTGCCACCTCATCAACGGATAACGTATGAACATGGTGATACTACGTTCATAGCTTGCTGTTTATGTTGTTTCTTATGTAATACACACCTCCATTGTGTCTGTAAATGTGTTAACTGTCATGATGTATGAACACAGTGCATAGTTCTTCATTTCACATGGTACACATGAATTTAGTTGACTGAAGAAAATCTTATTGTGTTTATTGTGTACTAAGATTGTAAGTTGTTATACCTTTTAAACGCCAGTATAGGAGGTTCAGGAAATACTGCCCTCATTCTGTCTGATGTATGCAGCGTAGGATCTGGCCAACATTGGGTAGTGCCCGTGAAAATGTCAGAACAAGTGGAACTCAAATAGTTTCAAACTTCTTCTCATTGTATCTCGGTCCTTGGAGTCCACTTTCTTTAGCTCTGCTGGAACAAAGCACTCATTATATCCGAGACTTTGAAACTGCTCTTTTATTTCAGTTCTGAGTTCGGGATAGTATTCATCGCCTGAACATATTCTTCTCACTCTGACTCTAAGCCCATATGGAATCACTCTCTTTGTAGATTCAGAGTGAGAGGATTCTTTGTGGAGGTAGACATTTTTATCTGTGGTTTAGTGTATAGGTCACTTGAGAGAGATTTATCTTTTATATATGTCAGAACGTCTAGGAAGTCGAGTCGACCAGACGAGTATAAGCTCCGGTTGGATCATACTGTGTATGTTGTTCCCTAGTTTGTGAATGTCTTCAAGGAGACTCGTCCATGTATCCATTGGCCAGAAACATCATCCACGAACCGGAAATACACCAGTGGTAACTTATCGGATCTCTGGAAAAGTTCTTCCCACGCGCCCTTGTTCGTCGCTGCATAGTTCATTTCTAAGTGTGACCCAATTGATGTTCCTTCCTTTTGCACAACAAGTTTATCCCCGAACGAGATCGTTTTATTCTCCAGCGCGGTGTCCATCATTTTGAGGAGGTCATATCTTGGGATCGATTGGGCTGAGCGTCGGTTTAACGTATTCTCAATCCAAGCACGTGCTTCCTTTCTTTGATACGCTGGTTAGGGTTCGGGGAATAGTGGGGGACTGGAGTTTGGTCCGACTGGTTAAAGCCGTTTATATATATATATATATATATATATATATATATATATATACACCGCGGAGTCAGTAGGTTTAGAAACGGTGTGCATATCTGGGAGAGGGTGGGGGTGGGGTGGGCTGGGGTGTGGGGTGTGTGGGGGGGGGGGGTTGCGGGGGTTGGCGTAAAAGAAAAGTCATCAACAACAGATACTCCATCAACAACAGACATATGGAAGAATCTTCCTCAAACGGGTTATCGATGAGTCGCCAGATTTTTACATGGAGCGTATAGGGGGAAATTTCATTATTGTTTAATATTAGAAATTCTATAAATATGATCGCTTAGGTGCAAACGGTTTCTTAAAATACAATTTATTATCTTTATTTTGATATAAGTTTCATATTTTTATGTTAAAAGGATCTTGGTCTGTTTTTGAGTTCAAATACACCATCTAGTGTCCTTATATGTTCTATATAAAATTCTTAAAATATGTCGAACATGTGTTTTTTAATTGTAAATATATCGCATAATGACGAAACTGAAGCCTTAGGTGCAAACGGTTCTAAATAGGGTGAAACACTTATCTTTATTTTGATATAGATTTTTTGTTAATGACACTAGTTATAGATGGTCTGTTTTACAAGCAAAGATAGCAAATTTTTTTAAATTATTAATTGTTGTTGTTGTTGTTGTTGTTTGCGATAATCACATTAAGCAGACGACGCGGAGAAATATATAACATGAAGAGTTGTATGCATAAATGTTTAATTCATGCAAAAACCAATTACACATGTATTTCTCTGTCTATATCAAAAATGATGGTATTTTTAACTTTTAAACAGCTTTTTATAGAAGTTCTCACTATTATAATGCCATTTCCATAAAAATACACTTAAAAAAACTATTCTCCGTTATAGCTTATTAAAAGCTTGTTTATAATAAAGTATTTCATGTAAATATTAAACTGATTTTTTAAAAATGTGTTTTGCTTAAATTTACTAAAGTGCATTTATAGTTTCATTCCATATGGTCACTGTAGATACATAATGATTCTCATTGTTTTATGGCCTCCATAAATTGTGCAAGTGTGACTGCCGACACGCTCAATTACATAACGCCCGAGGCGGCTTTATCGATATCTGCGGGAGGTAAATCTGTACTAATCTATCACCAAGAGTTACATTTCGTGAAATTATTGTTTTTTTCAGTCGATTTCGATTTGAGGAAGATTCTTCCATATGGAATGCTTTTTGTCCCTCAGAGAAAAGTAATGTAGGATAGGATGCATTCCTTCTTATGCTAAACTAGTCATACACATGTTATATATCATATTTTGTTTTCGTATTATTCATATACAGTTTTATTGCCATCATTAATGTCAATTGTAATGTAAGTTTTTTTTATGATCTATAATCAGTGACGACATTTCAGGTCCGGATTTCGGGGAATCAACAGGGCACTCGCGCGCCTTTACATGTATGTATATACAAAGGGTAAAACAAGAAGGTAAGAACCGTTTTGACAGTTCGTTTTTGTTTGTTTGACGGTTGCGCCGCCATTTCCGCTTATATGAAATCCTGGATCCGCCCAGTACTGTTGGATAGTGGGAAGAAACACAATCACTATACGTCATAAATATACTCATCCCTGGAACCTGTCTGACCTGCGAAGCCGAGAACAGGAATATTAATATACTGCATAAATAAGTCATATAAGTGCAGTCAATAATTGGTAACCACCTTCTTTACATATTGACATGTCTATGAAGCTTATGGAAATATAATTTTGCGACAGATCAATTAAAGGGGCACGCGGTGATTTTGATGATTTTAAACTCATGGTATCCCTTCAGATTTTCTACAAAGCTGCATATTTTATAGAATTCTTTCATAGAAACGTGTTAGCAAATGTTATAGCTCAAGCCATAGATTAAGGAAATAGTTCAAAGCAAAATTGCTTTGGACATATTAATAATTACTGATTATATTGCACCAGTGATATACTCAAAACTATGAAAAAATATCCAAGAAATATTGAAAACTCCAAATCCTAATATATTTTATTCAAATATTTGCTTGCAGGTTTAAAGTGAACACTATACCTGGTTATTAAGTCGAGGGGCCAAGTTTAATGTAATGCGTGATCAATACTTCAACATTGCCTTGCGTCCCTTTAAATAAAAACAAGTGTATCGTTGCAATAAACATTATCTAGGTGTTTGCTTAACGTCATTTTCACGTTGGTGAACTTGGACAAACATAGTTTATGAAGAAGAAGAAATTTTATTGACAAACTATTACATAGTTTTTCATTTCATCATATAAACATACATTTTACAAATATAATTTGACCACAATAACAAGATTAGTACAGGTTCATTAATTTATGAAAAAAGAAGAAAAAAAGGAGATTTATCATGGAGAAAAATAAAAAATATATATAGGAATAAAAATCTTATATCTAATACGGTACAATAGAACAATTGTATTATAGTGAGGATGAACGAGATTATAAGTTATTTATCATGGTACGTCTTAAAGGGAAAGCTTCTGAGATGTATTTGCTAAAATTGATAACATCTTTTTTGTTTGTTGACTGAAGGAGAGCAATGAATTTAAACATACTAGGCCTATGGCTATAATATCGTTTTATATATTTACTTCTGATTGTATTATAAACGGGACATATTAACGCAAAATGGCAACTCGTCCTCTATATCATTAGTGTTACATATTTGACATATCCGTTCATGTCTTTCTAACCTTTCACGAGAATACCTCCCTGTCTCCCTGTCTCCCTGTCTCGATCCTTAAACTATGAGAGGACAAGCGTAATCTGGTTACCACACTGCGATCGCGCCTGATATGCAATACATCTAGATAATTATCATGTTCAAAAGATTTGTAAAGAGTTAGTTTAAGCAAAATATATTTAAGAAACATGGCGGAAGTAAATCATAACATTATTTATAAAGAAGCATTCAATAATGACAATTGCGAAATGACAAAAATGATGAAATATTGTGTGATAATATCCCCGATTTATTGCATAAACATTTAAAAACTCCATTTACTTTCAATGTAAATGGAAGTGTCAATATTCACCCATATCCGACGTTTTGTAAAGCCATATTGGATTTGTAATGTACCCAAAACTACTATTTTGCATACTCATTCGGGATTGTTGCAATGCGCAATTACATATATTCTATGTCACGTGATACAATTAAAATTTTAGTATTTTGATTTCATTGTGGAAAATTCTCACGATGTTACGAAAATATGTCTGTTTCAAATATATGGTTTAAGTATTTATTAACATTCACACTAGCGTTCGTTTAGTGCAGTGTGGCGGCTGTAAAAAGTCTCCCCGTGCTACGAATCAGTAGTGTTATTTTTACTGGTCCTTTGGGACCAATGAGCCCAATATAGGTGGCTTTGAAGTAGAATACCGCTTAAGCCGGTGCTAGGGGGCGTGAGAGGTGTTGCTTCTTTCATTACTTCTCATGAACAGACTCAATAAAACCGAGTCTGCTGCTTTATTCTTCTAATTGTGTTTGTTGCTCCCAAAGGATCACCTTTATCAGTATTTATTGATGAATATGAAATGTTAAAACCTATGATTTTATTCTAATTATTCATGATTTTATTAAAACTGTTTATGCAATAGAAGGGTTATTATGTATTGGTATATATGCATTCGTTTTTCCGCGGGTAAATATTGCGTGAGTAATGGCGCGCAATATTAATACGCAGAAGAACTCGTATTTATATCCCAATACAAATCTAATAACCTATATTAAATAAACAGTAACTCTTCTTAAATTTTTCGAACAATTGTTCTTTTTCAAGAAAACACACAGAAATACAACTTTTAATCCGGGATGATCATAACATCATCATAACGTCAGCCATTTAAACCACAAGATGGATTTTACTTAAAAGTTATATTTTAGTGCCTTTTCTTGAAAAAGAACAAGTGTTCGAAAATTTGAAGAAGAGTTACTATTTATTTAATATTGAATTAACTTTCCTTTTGAAAGACTATACAGATATGAATAATAACCTATACATATTTAGACTACACCTAGACTATAGTCAATCTACAATGGCAGATGCCTATATACATAGGTAACCCTAGCCTCAATGGCGAGTAGTGAACTATATTCATTATCTAATAACACTTTTAGACAAATAGTTCAGCTCCGAATTGAACTGTTTTTAGTGCAATGACATTAGCTTGGTAGTTCGCGGCGAGGACAGTGACGTACTCACGTGACAGTCAACATCTGTATATGGTAGGATTGGTCATATGTCAACGAGGTGTAAGGAATAGGAGCAAATACATGCCTTAAAGGGACACTTGACAATCTTGAAATAGTAATCAACTATTGTAATTTGTTTACATTTATTAATAATTATAATTCTTGCTTAAAACTTCCTGGCATATAATTAAATAAAAGTTATTGATGATTTGCAGGTAGGAGAAGTAAAGGAATGCATAAATTAAACAATGTCAAGATGGCCATTTTGTCACAACATTCTCGAAAAACAAGGAGGTACGCCACCACTACCCGTAGGCATGCATGTAGAGATATTCTGCATTTGTGTGCAGAGGGAGGAGGAATGGATTGAGGGAAGATGGAGGGGTGTGGGGAGGATGGGGTGATGAAGTACGATTACTCCGAAATGTATACGAGTTGTACCAGAGAATTTAACGGAATGTGTATTGCCCTGGTTTTATTGGAACATGACTTTATACGGATGTTTGTTTACAATACACATCCCATATGACGTCCACATCATCATGGCGATCAGTTTCTATTCCTAAACTATGGCTGGAGCAAAACCGTTTCTATGAACGAATGGTATTTCGATACATATATATCTTTCAGGATTAAATAATGTTTTAAAATAGTTGTAGTGATCACATCTGGAAGATTCTTCAATACTTCCATGTCAATATTGTTGCATAGTCAGATAATCGTTGTTCGAATAGTGAAATAATACATTTCAGTATCATCTACTTCATGTGTTATCCATACAGATCAAAATCCATATCAAAGTAGTAAGAATTTGACCTTGAATGCCCAAGTATTCCTTCCCATGTCATCTTAAGACTTTAATATTTTATAACAGTTACTTTGATATCGATGATTTGGCCTGTGTATTAATTTGAATTGAATTGGGTTTTAAGGCGCACCAACACATGAAAGGTTATATGGCGCCTAACAGGCATGAACATGCCAGGCTCATCCTCAATGTACATCGAGATAAAATATGGAGAATGAGCCTAGGACCTTCTCACCCTGAACTGCAGAGTTGCTGCAAATGCTATTGTAGACACTCCATTTGCGCTGGAGCCACGTTTATTGTTTTTCTGCCACTGCTCTTAGTGATGTGAGCGAGATGGCACCTGAAACAATGCAGGGGTCATGATGAAGACCTTTAATGAGCATGAGCAAAAAATGACAAAATGAATATGAATGTGGGTCCTACCCCTCTGCATGTGACGGTGTGTTTGCATTGGTTGTATTCTACCCCCGCAATTTGCACCAGTATTTAATACAGTTTGTATAATATATGAACCATAGTGGAAGTCTAACACATTGACTAAGCGCCTCACTAGTAGACAAGCGACATGGATATTTTTAAACGTGCGCAAATCCCGTCAAAGGATACACAAACATTGTTAAATAGAAAATAAATAAACTCACCTTTCAAGGCTGAATATAGGTAATCCTTATAAAATCCGTTATTTTTATGAATAATAATAATATAAAAAAAAAAATCAATCCAGTAAAATAAAAACAACTCACGAAATTACACACGTGTTTTTAAATCCACAATTATGATAAAGTAATAGTCCGAAGATACATAATGAATCTTTTCAAATCTTTTCAAATTAGATACCACGAAAAGCGCCCTGCACGGGATTTGCGGACATTGTGTTACGCCCACTGGTCGATAAATCTATTTAACTATTATTTACTTTTAAAGAGTACTGAATTATTTCGGCTCAATAAATATTACTTTATTGAATACATATTTAGCTAATGTAGAGTTTCTGTTACAATCTGAAAATAATAATATGTATATGTTCATACATAACATATATATTGAGTAATTACTTTAACATGTTAGATTAGTATATATAGACAGGAATATCATATCATGTCAGCCACCACCTATACCATTCTTTTCAAATATATTAGTATTAGTATTATCGTTATTATTATTATTATTATTATTATTATTATTATTATTAATAACTGCAATGTGTAAGTAGTATACTTATACATTGAATAGACATCTACCCACTTCATTGCTAGATAGTTTATATATATATATATAGTCGTTTTCTGATGTATACATGTTTTTATTTTTCCGATGTGATGACTTGTCGCCATTCATATGTAAATGTATTTTGTAACATGTTGCTTATGCTGTTCATATATGTGAACCTAAGTGAAATAAAGAAGTTGAAGTTGAAGTTGAAGTATTGGCAGAACTATTAACATTTACAGAATCCTGAATGGAATGTCTCAATTATCGCAGTTTGTTTATATCAACAAACCTCTGATGCGTAGTGGTTTTTGGTAATTTCTAGCGTAGACAGCTTTCTTTGGCTTGAGCAACTAATTTGACTTTCCTGGTGTAATTGTTCAATCAATAAATTGTCACGTGGTCGCCATGTATTAAAAGGGGAATCAATGATACGGGGAATCAAGCATATGGTACCCAGCAAATTGTACATTTTTAACAAAAACAACTGTACAATATATACAACTACACAATTATGAACACTTAAATACTGGATAAATCAGCTATGAGTTAATTTTAGTAGAAGGTTTGTCAGGAAATATATCTGCAAATAATCAGCAGCTTAGAATTGCTTTATATACTTTTCTGGATTTATAAGTGCAAACATCCTAAACGTAATTATTTTACATCGATTGCGAAACAAGTTCTTGCAACTTATTTTAATCACTCTCGATGGCTTCCTGGGTAGAACCAGTACTAAGCAATGTTGATTAATTATCTTGCTCACGGATAAATAAGATGTCCATGGCGAGGATCGAACCCACGGCCTCTTGATCTGTAGTCTGACGCTTTAGCACTGGACCATGCACTCCACTCCACTTACAAGTATAGTAAAACCTATTGTCAATATACTCCGACATCAACAATAGGGCGGAGATATCTAAGTACTGGTGTCATGTTAATTACACATGTATTCTGAGAAACAGCGAAGCAGAAGCAATGATCAATAATAAAATGCGCGAGGTTTAGCCACTATCTTGTAAACAATATGAAGATCTAGATTTCAATAATATGTTTTCTTTCATGTTTAACCGACTTCAGCCATAAAGAAACGTAAGCGATACTTTCAATGCAATGAAATGACACCAGCATGACAACCGGCAAATTGATACTTTGCATCAAATCTTATTGTAACTTCTAATGTCATCTTTAATGCCTAGTTGTTTATTCACACAGATATCAACCTTATGTAAAAGAAAATGTAAAGAAATATAGTGTTTGATATATGACACTCTAACACCATGGAAGTGACTTTACTCCTAATTAGTCAGAGATTATTCACGGCGTCTTGTCGGGAGATGTCACAATTTACATGTATCACGGATACACTATTGTGTGTGTACAAAAAAAAAACGTTGTTAGATTGGCGGCTTGCATTTAAATTTAAAGGGACATACGGCAATCTTAATTAGCTTTAAAACTCGCGGCACTACCTAATTTGCACTGCATATTTGCAAAAATAGGTTTTATTAAATTGTTCTTGCATTTACCAACTGTTGGTTATGGACACCTGCCGATGCCAAGCTATTTGAACTGTGAAACTATGCAACAACTGAAATCTGATATAAAACATATTATACTTAATAAGTAGATCGGTTATGTATACTGAAAAGAAAAAAAAACGCATAATGGGTATTTCCGCTATATATTGTATGTTTTATACGAATGGTTGAGGGCGACATTACGCCTGTCCTTTCAGAAAGAAGGTTTACACAGCACCGAACACACTAATGGTTGCCCCTTTAAAGTTTCATTATCGACAGAATGCGCATTTGGCTCAAGCAGGTGAGCAAACTTTTAGACTTTAAACGTTGCAATCTCTTAACATTAAACACAATACTGAAATGGCTTGACTTTTTCGAGCGAAACTTCAACATTTATGAATTTCGTGTAACAAAGTTTACTTTGATTAAAGGTCTGCTACATGACAGAGTTGTCCTTTCTGTAATTATTTGTAGCCCCTTTTTGTACAAAACACGTTGGGATATATCTGTAATATTACGTGAAATTATGTGTGTATAATAGTGTAGTATAGGCAATTTTTTGATATTATTTTTCCTTTCAGTATATATTTTTCCTTTCAGTATGTATCTTTCCTTTGTGTATATTTTTTACCGTTTAGTATGTATTTTTCCTTTCAGTATATATTTCAGAAATATCTCATATAAACGAGTGTTCGAATAGCTCTGTAGCTGAGCATTTAATAAGGATATTTGAAAATATGTAAACATCATACATTTTGACTTATGTAATATTTTCTACTGAAGTTGCTTCATGTATACGGGCCCGGTTCTTTCATCAAAATTTGCCTCTGGATTATTTCAGCATTAATATTTCCTAGGCGTTGACTCTGTGTTTGGCCTTGGGATAAAATAATTATCTTCTGCCAAATTAGCGTAAAATATGACGTTTAATCAAAACAAAAATCACGGTCACCGAGCATACTTTCGACAGGAAACCTCGAAAGGATTGTTATGTATTATGGACAACACTCACTACTGTGTATGCTATCGGTCAGCCATCTTTGATCCAGAAAATCCAAAATCGATGAGTTATGGTCAAGTGAATTTTTCAACGATGTACGCATTTTAGGCACGAGACATTTTAGGCACGAGAAATCATTTCTGAATAAAATAAGCCATGTTATCACATCATCCAAAATCAATAAAGCGCACACTTTCTGCCATATACGTATTCTTTCTCTTCACATCAATAGTGTTGAATTACTGTTATGTACTATATGGTTGACATTGCTCGTGCCTAAAATGCGTACATCGTTGAAAAATTCACTTGACCATATCTCATCGATTTTGGATTATTTGGATCAAAGATTGTTGACCGATAGTCCATAAACGGCTCATCAACACACCCCAGAGAGTGAAGGTGACAATCAGTGAGTTGTAGTGCAGTTTTCAAGAATTGTTGGTTGGAGTTAAATTAGTTTTGAATATTATTGATGAAATCTAACATGGGTTGCTGAAATACTCAATGCTGAGTTTTGAAAAATGCTATCCAGACCTCTGATGTCACGTCCGTCAACCGCTAGGACGTCATTTTAAACGATTTTAAACTTCAGAAAACACCCAAAACAACGATTAGGTTAGTTTAAAGCAAGATACGTTCTAACAATCAATTGAAATTGCTAAAAGAAATTATTTCATGTAAAACAATAAAATATTTCTATAAGTCCCGCCCACCAGGTATTGATCTGGGACCATATAATCCCGCTGGAAATAATTTATTTCTGAAACACACATTTGTAAAGATAATACTTATTATTGATACTAAAAGAACTAAAGAAAAATGGCAGCATTAAAATCATAGTTGACTGAAATGATATACTTTTGTTTTGTTTTTCAATATAAAGTCTACAATACAGTGGTATTGGGTATGGTGTTGTAAATACACAATACCTGCATACCAAAGGACATTGATATGGTTTCCAATACTATGGCTTCCAGTATTCCAACATCTTGCAGG
>JAWPHD010024656.1:0-18622 GCA_037043455.1 Cyrtodaria siliqua | reverse complement strand
CTAATAAAAACACACGCAAAAAAAGGACAACACTACGAATATATTATACAATCCTACAATGTAATCCAATGCAAGCAGTTTTAGTCAGCATAAAATATATATATATTGTCCACCTTTTATATTTTCTATGTATGTAAATGATTTAGAAGAATATTTTACACTGAATGGTTTTAAAGGTAATCGATACTGGAATGGGTTTAAAGTTGCTGCTTACTATTATACGCTGATGACATAGTGATTATTTTCCGGATTCTGAAAAGGGGCTACAAGATGGTTCGATATACTGTACAGTTATATGCCAGAATGGAAATTGGTTGTAAATGAAAATAAAACGAAGGTCATGCTTTTTAAAAAAGGCGGTCCAGATAAAAAGGAACCTATTGTTCATAAAAGATAATATATGTAATTGAAATTGTAGAATAAGTTTACTCCTAATTGGAGCATTGTCCTTTACCACAGGCGGGTTCTTTCGATCAAACGTTCGAATTCATTAAGTGGCCAGGCATTAAAGGCAATCTTCAAAATGAAAGTCATATATAACTCAATTTAACTGACTTATCGGTCAGTCACACTTTAGAATTTTTGATAAACTCATTCTGCCAATATTAAATTATGGCGCAGAGATATGGGGGATTCTCAAATGCATAAAAAGTTAGAGAGAAAGTTAACACCTTCAATTTTGTAATACCAACTTTATGTGTTAAAACACAAACTCATAAACAATTCATATATGGAGAACTCGGGTAGAATCCCTTTAAAGAAATTCAACGTATGCCAATATTATCGCGGTTCTGGTTTAAAAATATTGACACGTACGAGTGATCGCAATATATATAAAAATATTGTATAATGTTATGGTTAGATGATTCTGATTGTAAACCCAAACAAATTAAACTGGGCATCTCAAGTTAAAGGGTTATTGGAACGAACAGGATTTAATGAAGTTCGGTATTCTCAAGGAGTAGAAAAATAACGCAATTTCAATTAATATATTTAAGCAACGAAATAAATGATATGTTTATACAAAATTGGAATGCTGAATTATCGGATTCCACATAGAGCTAGTTACATACAGAATATCAGATATCAGGTAGTTTTATTCAGTTGATTGTTAAGTATTAACTAGATGTACTAAATATAAAGAAATTTAGGAGCTTTTTTTACAAAACTAAGAGTCTCCTAGTCCACAGGTTAGAATAGAACTGGTCGATTGGCTGGTAGACCAAATAAAACACCAAGAATCCGAAAGAATAATGCCGATATGTAATATACTAGAAGACAATTTCACTTTTTGTATTGGAGTGTTCACTATATCAAGATATTAGAAAAAGTATATGTTTTTGGAAACGACCTCAAACATAACCAAAATTTATTGAACTTATGACAACAGAAAACAAGAGTTTATTAAAGAAACTCACTCAAACTGTCCCGTTTCATTTGTAAAAGTTTTAAAAGAAGAGACAGTCAATGTTTTAATAAATAAATATCACTTTTCTCCATTTATGTCAACAGATATAAATGTTGTTACTGAATAGTTACTTAGGACATTAATTAAAAATATATATTAAACACATATATACATAATAGTTGTCAAATTACTTTTAACTAGTAACAGTATACAGTTGATCTTGAAACTCACCTATGAAATTAGACCTGAATTGTCATTTAACTGGAAAATATTGTGTGTATTTCATATACATGTTTATATGTATGACTATTTGCATAGTGAACTGTTGGGCGTAATGCCTTATGTTTGAATAAAATATCTATCTATATATATATATATTTTTTAGCTCTACTGGCCAAGGGCCAGCAGAGCCTTATGGGATGCTGTGTTGTCCGTCGTCCGTCGTCTGTCTGTCTGTCTGTCGTCTGTCCTGTCGTCTGTTAACTTTTCTTCAAACGACTTCTTCTCAGAAACCGCTTGCTTAATTTTGAACCAAACTTCACGTGGGATGAATCCTTAGTAAGAATGCTTTTTAGATTAGTTAAAATTAGGTCAATGCTACATCCAAGATGGCTTGCCCATTACATATATGGTCCGAAACCTTAAAAATCTTCTTCTCCAGAACCGCTGGGACAGATTTCAACAGTCTTTTCTTTTAAAATGATCGCCAACGCCTAGACTATCAAGTTGTTCTCAAATAAAGTCCCCGGGGTCAAAAATGGCCGTGACCCCGGGGGTCCAAAATTTGTATATTGAGGTTTTGCATGTTTTTCATATAGACCATATAGTGAAAAAACTTTAAAAACATCTTCTCTGAAACACAAGGCACAGAGCCTCTCATGTATTACATGTAGCAATCAGCTTATGGTCACCTCCTACTAAGATTTGTTCAAATGTGACCCGTGGGGGTCATCAATTTGTCCCGCCCCGGGGGTCACAGTTTTACATAAGCTTATATAGGATTTTTTTTTAAAAATACTTCTTCTCGGAAACTACAAGAGCCAGAGGTTTGATATTTTGCATTTACTATAAGCTTATGGATCCTTTAACAAGTTTGTTCAAAAATAGTGACCCTCCTGGGTCCAATTTTGGCCCCGCCCCAAGGGTCACATGTTTTAACATAGACATGGTATAGGGAAAAACTTAAAAAATCTTCTTCTTCTGAAACTGCAAGGAGCCAAGAGGGTTTAATATTTTGCATTTGCTTATAAAGCTTGTGGTCCCTCATCAAAGTTTGTTCAAATGGTGACCAGGGGTCACATTTGGCCCCACCCCGGGGGTCACAGTTTTACAATTTAGCTTGTAATAGGGAAAAAACTGAAAAAAATCTTCTTCCTCTGGAATCCCACATGGCGACTGAGGCTGACATGTAATACATGTAGCATCAGCTTATGGTCCTCCTACTAAGTTTGTTCATAATGGTGACCAGGGGAGTCAAATTAGTCCCCGCCCCGAGGGTCACAGTTTTACATAGACTTATATAGGGATTTTTTTTTTAATATCTTCTTCTCGCCAACTACAAGAGTCAGAGGTTTGAATATGTTACATTATGATATAAGCTTATGGTCCTTGAAAAACCAAGTTTGTTCAAATAGTGACAATAGTGACCCTGGGGTCACATTTGGTCCCGCCCCAAGGGTCACGTGTTTAACATAGACATGTATAGGGAAAAACTTAAAAAATTCTTCTTCTCTGTAAACTGCAAGGAGCCAGAGGTTTAATAATTTGTGTTCTAGCTATAAGCTTATGGTTCCTTTAGCCTATTTTTTTCAAATGGGGACCCCTGGGGTCACATCTGGCCCTGCCCCGGGGATTCACAATTTTACCATCATGCCTGTAGAGGGGAAAAAACTGAAGAAAAAAAATCTTCTCTGAACTGCAAGAGCCAGAGGTTTAATATTTGCATTTGTACTACAAGCTTATGGTCCTTTACCAAGTTTGTTCAAATGGTGACCCTGGGGGTCAATTTGGCCCCGCCCCAAGGGGTCACATGTTTTACATAGACATGTATAGGGAAAAAACTTAAAAAATCTTCTTCTCTGAAACTGCAAGAGCCCAGAGGTTTAATATTTGCTGGTGCTATAAGCTTATGGTCCTTTACCAATTTTTGTTCAAATGGGGACCCTGGGGGGCAACATCTGGCCCCCGCCCCGGGGGTCACAGTTTTTACATAAATGCTTGTATAAGGGGAAAAACTGAAAAAAATCTTCTTCTCTGGAACTGCAAGAGCCAGAGGTTTAATATTTTGCATTTGCTGTAAGTTTATGGTCCTTTACCAAGTTTGTTCAAATGGTAACCCTCGGGTCACATGTTTTACATAGACATGTATAGATTTTTTTTTTTGAATTATTATTATTATTTTATTTTTTGAATTTTTTTTTTTGATTTGTTTTTTTTTTTTGAAATATCTTCTCTTTTTGTTTGAAATGTTTTGCAATTATTTATTTTTTTGAATTTTTTTTGAATTTCTTTTTTTTTTTTGCAATTTTTTTTTTTTTTTTAGCTCTATGTTCGACCAGTCGGACCAGTAACAGAGGTGTTCTTGATTTAGTAAACATGCTATATGTTGCCTCGTTGATACGGTTGGTGCCTTCATTTTTCATCTGATCTTTACCAAACTTACCAGATTCTTTAGTTATGGCCTTTGATTTAGTTAAAAAGCTGTTTTTTGCCCGAAACTTTCAAAAAAACGTAAATGGCAGTCACTCACTTCATTGATGTTATAAGAGCCATGGTTAGCCAGTAGAGCGTCCACTAGGCCCTCTTGGGCCCTCTTGTTTTTTTTAAGCCTGAATATATATTATTCAGGGGCGTACCCATGGATTTTTTATTGTGTACGGCCAAATATATGATGAACAGCGTAAGCCACGAGTGGCTATTTTTTTGCAACATCCCAAATCATGCTTTCTTGTGTATATTTCAGGGCCATTGGAGACTGAGTTTCAAAAAAATTGTTCACTTGACTGTCTCTGTCTGTCCGTCGTCCGTCTGTCTATCCGGGATATCTTGTTTGTAATTGGTTTTGTTTGGTTGAAAGGTGTTTTACCTAAATTTTAGCACATGTTAGCGCCATATATGACGGTCGATGTTTTTGTGGTAGAGACATATCACCGTATTGGTTTACTAGGGTAGAACCAGTACTGTATACCTCCACGCCCATCTGAAGAAAAAATCCAAAAGTTGTCGTATCGCAGTAATACATGCATGATTTTCGTATCGAGTCTATATGGTCATTGTCATATTCGTTTGCTAAACAATTACCAGTATGCTCGCAGGGGAACACAAAACTTGTTCCAAACGTACACGTTTGGCAATCTCAAATGTGATTTCGGTAATAATCCATGGTAAAAGTGTAATACACATGTTTTTGTCAAAGATGATTATTTTGATTTTAAGCATTGTTGTTAAAGGGAGTACATCAGGATTTTTCTAGAAATATCTTAAATTATAAAAATGTTCCAATTCATGATAAAACACCTTATATCCATCAAAATATGATGTTCGAACCATATTGTTAAGGTTTAAACTTCGAATACACATATAGCTAGGACTGAATCGGGCATAAAATGCTGAAATTAACCCTTGTGCGTAACCTAGGATAGCACGTATTACTGTACAGGGATGATATTTCCTTGTAACTAAGGGGTCATTTTTAGGATCATTCATTTATGTTTAGGCGCTTTAAAACAGAAAAATATCATCATTTGTCAATTTTAAGTCGGACCCCTAGACCCCTTTGAAAAGGCCTGATGTACTCCCTTTAAATTGTCTTTCTTTATGGAAAGCCGTTTGGGACCCCCGCTAAAAACCAAACGGCTTTCCATACTTTCTTATATTTGAAAATGTTTTTAAACAATATGTTTATTTAAGTACATGCAAATATTTAAATACCAAACTGGCATATGCAAAATACCTCGGTCAAGAATCATCTGTCATTAACTAACACACACACTTTTCAAAAATCCTCAAATTATTTGCTATTTTACTGTGTTCTTCTGTCTCATTGCTATATTGAAGGAAATATATATTTTAGTTGCGTGTCTATTGTTGGACATGTAGCGTAATACAGTAACATGCAGGTGGAAGATAGATGTAGGCAGTGAAGTAATAGGTGAAGTCTTATTACTTCACTGATGTAGGGGAATTTCCCAAATATTTCAGATGGTTTAGTATTTCATAAGGCGTCCTATCATTGTGTCAGATGATATCTGTCACGCAACTCTATATTATTAAGTTAAGATTTAATTACATCATACTTGCAATCCGATGTTTGCAGTTATTATCCCCAAATATGTTCTGAATGTTTAAGGTTATTGCAGTCATAATTCTATCTTACGAGCACACATTTTTGTTCCGATAATGTCTGTATTACTGAAACAAAACACCACAACTTACGTCAAGATGATATCTGAAAGTTAATGGATACAGCATCAAACGTATTTAATTCTTAAATTGTTTTTATCATGCATGTTAATATCAGTTTTTTGTAAATGTTCAGCTGCTTATTCGTTGTTTAATAATGTATACATTGGTAACATGTTTTAAGCAATAAAACCCAATCTCATTTGCGGAAATTCTTTATGTACTTCACCGACATATATATACAACTTAGGCCTAAAAAAAAAACTTGTGTGTTTCTGGTTTCACCCTGTCAAAAAGTTAGGGTAGGTAGGTAGGAAAAAGTTTTTTTTTTAGATATTATGTTCGCATATATTATGCCATTTTTGTACTAAGGCAACTTTTTGATAACCTTTGCAATCCAGATTAGATGCTTAACAACTCTGGCTAATAAAATTATCATTTGAATTAAAAAAAACAAAAACTTTTTTTAAATTTTTTTTTTTTAATTTTTTTTTTCCGCTAAAAATATTTGGGGTCGGCGGTGATAAAGTAGGGACGGTCGGGAAACCGGAAACACACATGTTTTTTTATTAGGCCTTACATATTTTTGAATCCCAACTCTATAGACACACTATAAATGGTTTTAACCAGCCATACCAAACAACGAAATTGGACCGCCGAATTAATAGTTACCAAGTCATACTTCATTTACGCATATTCAATAACACAATTATTGTAAGAACCCGTGAATAAACCTATACGTTTAATTGGTACATATACATTATTATATGACCTGAATACCTGGATAGAGTTTTGATAAACGGTTGTGTAGTGTAATTTTGCCATTATTTGGCGGTTAGTTTCTTAAACATATAAATATGCGAAAATATGTCTTCAAGAGGGACACTTAGCTTGGTACCTCGCTGATCTTGACATTATTTTGGGATTTGCAACACCATTTCGCTATGTTACCAAACTATTTATCATAATGTTGTAAAACTTGAAGTTGTTTGAAGATACCCGTGTGGTTGCCGGGGCCCCCGTTTGGTCACGGGGCAAAGAATAGGGCCACTGCAGATCCCTTTGGAGGGGTAGGCAGAGGGGTAGAATCCCCCCAAAGTCATGTTCATTTTATAATTTTTTGTTCATGTTCATTAAAGGTCTTCATCATGATCCCTGCATTGTTTCAGGTGCTATTTCGCTCGCATCAAAAGAGCAGTGGCAGAAAAACAATAACGTGGCGCCAGCGTAAATGGAGTTTCTACGATAGAATTTGCAGCAACTCTGCAGTTCAGGGTGAGAGGGTTCTAGGCCCATTTTCCATATTTTATCTCGATGTACATGGAAGAACAGCCTGGCATGTTCATGCCTATTAGGCGCCATATAACCTTTTCATGTGTTGGTGCGCCTTAAAACCCTAATTCAATTCAATTCAGTTTGTTTTGAGAAGCTTATTGCGATATGTGTACTATAATGTGCTGGGCTTCACTTCATGCGAAGCTAAATGTAGGAACACCCTACAAACTCACCAAAAATTTATGTTGAATAGCATGTACATTCCGCCTAGCAGGTTACTATCACTATTATACTATGGAAAGTCGATTATTTAAAAATAATTATTGATATATCACCAACATGTACAATATACATTATTTTAATATAAATAACGTCGACGTCGTTATGTTAATGGTTTTATTTTCCAAAGAGGTTTGAGGCCAATAAAGGAAGTATACTGAAACAAATATTCCGATGACCAGCAAATTTTATTTTAAATTCCGATAGGAAATTAAATTCTCTAAAATATACTAAAATAGTGCAGTTTTTTATCCAGCCATATAAAAGATAAATGGCATTAACATTGTTTTTTCTCAAAATTCCTTGCTCTATATTGCTCCTTGGTAAAAAGCAAGAGAAAGATAGAATAGCAGTGAAAGATATAGGAAATTCTTTAAATAATAGTTTACATCCTAATTTAAATGATATAACTTATATATAAGATGAAAGGTCTCGTCAAGACTAACAGTGTGATATAAAATATAATTGTATGTGACTAAACTAACACTCTGTGATGCTAAAAACGTTGACAACTGAGTGCAACGCGACTTTTATGAAAAACGTCAAACATATATAGCCATATTTGAGACGTTATTATTAAAATCTTGTTCTCACGAGGACAAAACAAAATTCAGATTCAAGTCGCAAATATCTTCAAATTTACAAATATATATAGTTCATATGCGTACCCTTAAATATTCGAATGGGTCATTTCCTCCTTAAATAAAGATAATTTATCAATATACAGTATATGCAAAATAAATATAAACAATCTGTAGAAATTGTTGGTACGGCCAGCCTATGTATATATGTTCTTCGCCAATACATTTGGCGGCAACAGTTATGAGTATGATAACAGTTATGAGTAATTTGAACTTTTTTTTGACAGATAATATATAATTAGTGTAAATAATATAACAGTATAAACAAACATTCAACATTCAATAACAACAACAAAAATATCATTATGATTCTCCCTTAATTTATTATTCACAGGTTAATAAAAACTCATTCACAATTCACAATCAAATACAATACCTGATAGATGATGGGCGAAACGACTATCAAAATGATGTGCGAAATAACCGATGCGCGAACGGGAAAGTGTGCGAAACGACCCGGGACCCGCTGATATTGTCGGTGCTCGGAGACCAGTGTAAAAAGTCCGACAATTTTTTTGTTTAGTACCAAATCATCTCGCTATCACGTGACCTTTCGTTCCCTATTTAGAAACTTAACACCGCCGGACTCGCACACCTGACGCTTTCCTGGTAACTTTGTCGATATGTGTCAGCTGTGGGCGGGTTTAAGTTTCCAAATACGGAATATGTGTCATTGCGAAATATGTAAACATTCAAGAAATGTCTGCTAAATATATGGAAAGTCTTAGAAAATGTCTAAGATCGACAAGGTTTTCTTCTCTTTGGTGAGTTTTATGCATGCATATTTGGTATTTAAGGTTTAATATATCGAACTACAGCAGTAATTTATGCAGGCATTGCTTGATTTCTTCAGAAACCTCTCTTGATGCGGGCGCCCTGATAACTAAAACAATCTATAAAGGGTGGCATCGTAGCTCTAGGTGCACACCATAAGAGCTACGTACGATGATGATGATTTCTAAGGTTTAAAGTCCCTCTACCATATGAGCCCCCGGGAAGAATCCCCCGTTGGCTCGGCATTATGTCTGGACTATTGCGTGAGTGATTGTGTGTAGTGCTATGTATCTATCTACAGTCTACTTGAAGCAAATATAGTGCTGCCACACTGGAATACCACGCCGTAGTACGTGATACCCCACCCAGACACATTATTCTGACACCGGGTTGACCAGACGGTTTTGACCAGACGTAGTACTACCCATTATTTGCTTGTCAGGCATGGGTTACAAGTAACTACTCCATTTTTAATGTCTTTGGTATGACGCGGTCAGGGGACTCGAACCCACGACCTCCCGAATGCAAGGCAGACACTATAACCACTACACCACAATGCTTCGGTGCTACGTACGATTCTCGCAGCTAGACTCTTATAGCCAAGTGCTTGGAAGTAGTTTCCAGGACAGCCTCGTTTCTGAGGAAGAGTTAACAGCCAATAGGCTGTTCAGCGATATCTTTAATCATGCACATGGTGTGGCTTTAACTGCTCATAGAACTAATGCTTTACATTACGAAAGATGGCAATCTTTAACAAATTCGCCCGAATAAGGTCCTGCGGGGATTGTGAAAACTCGGCTAATCCCATCATTCTTCTGGATCATGCCTTGCATGTATATCGATGTATTGGTATGTTCAAAAGCTTGGCATTTTGTTCGACGGAAGGCAATAGAAATCAAAATAGTGCACTGTTGATAGGTCGACAATATGGTCGTTAGCCACACAAGTTGATGTATACTCTGCGTTGCATGTTTGTTATTTACAAAGGTTATATTATTGCTTTCATGAACATGTAAATAACCTATTGATGACTAAATGACATTGTAAAACTTTGATAATAACTGATTTTTGCAATTTTATTTTGGCGGGAATCTATTAAGGCGCATCATGCTAGAATGACGTAACCAACATGAAAACTTCTGCGTTCATTGAATTATGCTTCAAAGAAGTGAATGAGGTGTTGAGAATGGGATCGCGACGCAATAATGCTAGCCAAGATCTAAATGAACATCTAATTTTCTGTCACTGTTAATCAGTGATTCATGTCCATAAACATGATAGTTTTTAGCTCTACTGATCAGAGATCAGCAGAGCTTATGCCGTGGTGCGGCGTCCGTCGTCCGTCCGTCCGTCCGTCTGTCCGTCTGTCCGTTAACTTTTATTTGTAGCGACTACTCCTCTGAAACTACTGGATGGATATTCATAAAACTTTACAAAAATGTTGCCCATGAAGTCTAGTTGATCCTAGCAAAAATTCATGTTGATGTGAAATCCAAGATGGCCGCCAAAGCTAAAAATAGATTTTTTAAATACAAGTTTGTAGCGACTACTTCTTGAAAACTATAAGTGATATTGATATGGGACTTTTTCTGAAATGATCAGCATGACATGATGTTGGTCCTTGTCGAAAATCGTTTTGATTTGACGATAAACATGGCTGCCAGCGGCCATCTTTGTTTACATAGAGTTATATAATGAAAACTTGTAGCGACTACTCCTCTGAAACTACTTGATGGATTTTCATGAAACTTCACAGAAATGTTGCTCTTGATGTCTAATTGATCCTAGCAAAATTTCAGGTCGGCCGGAAATTCAAGATGGCCGCCATGGCTAAAAATAGATTTTCATGCAAGTTTGTAGCGACTACTTCTTGAAAACTATAAGTGATATTGAAATCGGACTTTTTCTAAAATGATCAGCATGACATGATGTTGGTCCTTATCAAAAATCGTTTTGATTCGACGTTAAATGGGCTGCCAGCGGCCATCTTTGTTTACATAGAGTTATATAATGAAAACTTGTAGCGACTACTCCTCTGAAACTACTTAACGGATTGTCATGAAACGTTACAGGAATGTTGCTCTTGATGTCTAATTGATCCTAGAAAAATTTCAGGTCGGCCGGAAATTCAAGATGGCCGTCACAGCTAAAAATAGATTTTTAAAAAATAAGTTTGTAGCGACTACTTCTTGAAAACTATAAGTGATATTGATATGGGACTTTTTCTAAAATGATGAGCATGACATGATGTAGATCCTTGTGGAAAATTATTTTGATTCGACGTTAAACATGGCTGCCAGTGGCCATCTTTGGTTACATAGAGTTATATAGTAAAAACTTGTAGCGACTACTTCTCTGAAACTACTTGACGGATGTTCATGAAACTTCACAGGAATGTTGCTCTTGATGTCTAGTTGATCCTAGAAAAATTTCAGGTCGGCCGGAAATTCAAGATGGCCGCCACAGTTAAAAATAGATTTTTAAAAAATAAGTTTGTAGCGACTACTTCTTGAAAACTATAAGAGATATTGATATGGGACTTTTTCTAAAATGATCAGCATGACATGATGGTTATCCGAGTCGAACATTATTTTGATTCAATGTTAAACATGGCTGTCAGTGGCCATCTTTGTTTACATAGAGTTATATAATGAAAACTTGTAGCGACTACTCCTCTGAAACTACTTGACGGATTTTCATGAAACTTCACAGGAATGTTGCTCTTGATGTCTAATTGATCCTAGCAAAATTTCAGGTCGGCCGGAAATTCAAGATGGCCACCACAGCTAAAAATAGATTTTCAAAAAAACAGTTTGTAGCGACTACTTCCTGAAATCAAAATCGATCAGTAGAGCTTCAAGGTCATTGACCTCTTGTTTAATAAATGTTATATCACAGAATGAAACAGATATTATATTTAAGAAATAGAACATCGTTTACTGTGAATTATCGTTTAATATATCACGGTTTGGAGTTCAATTGTAAACAATAATTTCACGAGCCCTTTCGGGCAAATTATTGTTTACAATTGAACGACAAACCGTGATATATTATAGATAATTCACCGTAAACGATGTTCTGTTTCTATTCTAATACCAATAAAATGTGAAAATAACGCACACATCTGAAATCTTTCGCATTGCTTTGCTTACTCTCCTAACATTGCATACGTTACAATGCGCAATGCTTATTCTCCTAACGTTGCAAAAATTACAGTGATATATCGTTCAATATAACGAGATATTTTAAACAAGGCTATATAGTGCGGGTGTATTAGAATTGATAATATAGTTAAAACTTATATAACATGCAACCCATTGATTAGTGATGTTTTAAACACTCTGCAGCAAGAGATGACAAATCTAAATTGAGAAAAATGGGTATGATGTTCAGTTAGCATACTTTTACTAAATACAAGGTCGATACCAAATTGAGCATAATTTTACTGAATACAAGGTCAATACCAAATTGTGCACTGACTGATTAGCTCTTTTTCAGGTACAGCTTCGAAACGGATTACGTGATGTTGTGACTATCAGTTACCTCTGACATGGATGACAAAAGGTATATACCGGTAATAATTATTATTATATATAATTTTATATACATAGTTTTTATTGGCTGAAATTGACTTGAAAACATGTTCAGATATGTCCAATCCGGTTTAAACCAGACTTGCGAGTGAATAGTTCTCTTGCCGAGTCAAAAGTATCTTCCAGATAATTCAAACGCTTTATGACCAACATCAATTAATTGCCATAAGCGCTCAATGACAGAATAAAAACTAACAATGGAGGATGCGCAACGTTGTCTGGGGAAGAATTGGAAGAATTAGTAACTATAATTTATTTTGTTTAAATTCATGTTCATTGTTGTTAAAGAAAACATTGTTTCAATTCCATATTAAACATTTAAACTACTTGACACATTTTCTTACTTTTTCTTTATGGTTCAGTATAGTAAAACAACTATCTACTTCTGTTTCTGTCAATGGTTAAAAATATTCATCCTCGGGAATGACTGTTGACCATGAGCAGTAACTTATTGACCTCGAAGGTTGCGTCTCGGTCATTAGTTCATGCTTCGGGTCAATAGTCATTCGCTTGGATAAATAGTTTTAACCATTGACCGATATATATTTAATTTTTATATAGCTTTTTGTAGCTATGTCATTGTGATAGATTCTCACATGTGTGTCTGTTTAATATTGAATTGATACATATACATTATACGTTAGCCAGGTCAGTCCGTCCTGAAAAGTGCACCTATTTTCTCCCAAACTTTTCAACCGATTTACATGTTGCTTACCCATGTTACCTATGATGTCAAAATGTGCATATCGTTTCGGCGTCAAAATTGACCCAGTATTACCGGAGTTATGTCCCCTTTTTCATCAAATTTTACGTGAAAATATCTTGTGTCTCCTCCCACACTCTTCAACCGATTCCTTCGAAACTTTACAGGATTCTTACCTATGATGTCAAGATGTGCATACTGTTTCGATTTCAAAATCAACTCAGCATTACCGGAGTTGAGGCCCCTTTTTCATCAAACTTTACATAAAAATATCTTATGTGTCTATTTCCTCTCACACTTTTCAACCGACTCCTTCGAAACTTTACATGACGCTTACCTATGATGTCAAGATTTACATATCATTTCAGCGTCAAAATCGACCAAGTATTAAAAGAGTTATGCCCACGTTTTCATCAAACTTTACGTTTTACACTGTTTTCAGTGGGGGCATCAATGGCTTATCGAGAAACAAAAGCTGTAAAAAAAAAAACGATAGTACAGTGAACATTCATTTAGTCAATTCAAATGACGACATCATTTTATTTCGATAAGACGAATGATGACGGTGGTAGTATTCTGTCTTCTAATTGTTTTATGGTCATCTGATATAAATTTTATACAGAATACTTCAAAAAATTCAAAGTTAATTTAGTATAATCATTTTTATTTCAGATCTGCTTCAAAGGCTTGGTTTTCCAAAGTGATACGGTCTCAATAACATGCTGGATGCCTAGAATCTAAGATCATCACATCGCACCAAGGAACATTGTCAAAATAACCTTAAAAGTGAACTGTAGAGCTATTTATGACACATGCCACTTTTAATTGATGGTGGATTTAGGAAATTGATCAGAAAATATATGTTTCTGGGATAACTTGTAGCTTGTTTCTGCAAATAATCAGGGTTTGTTATCTCGTGACATTTGAAACATTTTGGTCGAAGTTTGAATTCAATACTGACAATAGCTTGTGTCCAACACGGACAATAACTTGTATCCAACACGGACAATAGCTTAGCTTGTATCCAACACAGACAATAGCTTGTATTCAACACATAACTTTATTGATGGAACAAATAAAGAACATAAATATATTCTGCAATTCGTGTCTGCTGTATATCTCTGAACCAGATATGATTATCCCATCAGTCTTTTGAACTATTGAAAGGAATTCGATAAAAAAAAAGTTTGTCTGCTGACCGAAAGCCAGCAGAGATTATGGGATGGTGAGTTGTCCGTCAATCATCTGTCGTCTTTTAACTTTTGCCTTGTGAACATGATAGGACCTTCATTATTAGTCTGATTTTTACCAAACTTTGCCAGGGTCTTTAAAATATCAATGAAAGCTCAAACAAGTTCAAAGACAGCGGAGCCAGATTGGATTAGTAACACCAGAGTTATGGCCCTTGTTTTGCTGAAAAATGACATATTTTGCCTTGTGAACACTAGCACTTTCATTTTGTATTTGATCTTTTCCAAATTTTGTCAGATTGTTGATATTAATGAAAGTTCGACAACCAGCTATATCAGACCAGGAACACCAGAGTTATGGCCACTTGAATTATTGAAAAATGCCATATTCAATTGTGAACACTAGTTAAACTTGAGTTTCAACTTTCAACAACATGACATGTTATGAACAACTACCAGCATTTATTTTAAGGGTCATAATTCTGGGCGGGTAAAGGGCTCTTTTTGCATAAAGGTCAAGATCACTCTTATGTTCGGGAGCATCCATTAGAACAGCGGTCTGTTAATGGATCACGATCATAAAGCGATTCAAAAAGTTGTGATCCTAATGCGATCCATTAGAATGTATATTGTGTTACATAATAGCGATCCTAATGCGATCGATTAGAATGTACATAGTTTTACATAATAGCGATCCTAATGCGATCCATTAGAATGTACATAGTTTTACATAATAGCGATCCTAATGCGATCCATTAGAATGCATATAGTGTTACATAATAGCGATCCTAATGCGATCCATTAGAATGTACATAGTTTTACATAATAGCGATCCTAATGCGATCCATTAGAATGTGTAACTAATAGTGTTGCATAATACTAATAGCGATTCTAAAGCGATCCATCCTGAAAATTATTGGACTGATACTCCAATAATTAGCTGTGCGATTCTAGAGCGATCCATTCTAATGTGTATTAGATCGTGATTCACTAGTGGTTTTATAGTGTTACGTAATACAAAGACATACATTTTGTAAAACACTGGATCGCTTTTGGATCATGATCCATACACGATCCATTAAAAGTTGTATAAGGAGTGCGATCCATTCAAAACCACTAATGGATCGTGATCATAAAGCGATCCAAGTGCGATTTTGATGCTGTTCGTGTTTTTAACAGATTTTGTCAGGAATATTAAATAGCGATCCATTAGCTCATTTGCATGTGAAATTGGACCGCTTCTAAATCGCTTTAAAATCATGATCTTGAAGCGATCCATCAACACGGTTTGTTAGGCTTTTTTTTTTTTGGGGAATATAGTAACACATTTAGCTTATAGTTATATTAACATTCATAATGGATACAAATAAAATCATGTTCAGTGGATTATTTGTCTGTAGTTCTTTTTAATTACTAGTACAATACTACATATACATGTATTTATTATTGTGAAAATGAGTTTTAATGGCATGTTCAATGAGTCAGTATCGAATCATCGAACCAGTTGCCCAGGATCCCCGTGATATTGACACGTCTGTTTATGAGGGCCGTATAGGTTTCACTTTGTTGTGTCGATCAATGTTTTCACACTTGCATTTTATAAAAGCTTGTTTCTCAGACACTGCATTGCACAATTCAATGAACTTTAACATGTTTTCTGCAACTCAATTTGACTTGGTTGTGCCACCATTTGGTACTCTTAAGCTAATTGTGTTGTATATGAATATATATATCATGTACATGTATAAGCAGATACACATGGTATTGGAATGAAACTTGCACATATATTTTGTATCAATATAACCTATTTTTGGCAACGTTATCCCACTTTTTACACTGGCAAACTGTGTGAAAATGTAGTTTTAAACTGATACTTGAGTGACTCAATGACACGTCGCAGAATGGCATGAAACTTCATACATTACAGCTCACGCGGACCCCACACTTTACCCTACCACGCCGAGTGAGGAATTTACAAATCGCGTACTTAAAGGTTATAATAGCGTAAATGAGTTTCCATTGCCCTTCCATAGTAAAGTTAGAATTTTGACAACCTGTTAAAAACTCAAACCTCGTTAGAATTCTGGGAAACTTACTTTATCATGCAAATAAACATGTCTTGCAATTTCATTATACCCTGTCTACTTTCACTTCTCAAATTTATATCAAAATCTGTCAAAAACATGATGAGCTGCATTTTCAAATATCAACAACATGTCCAGAATACAGTTACAGCCAAAAAAATAACAGGAAACTGCACTAAAAAAGTTTTTAAAGAAAAAAAGATTAGCACTCTTTAATACAGAACTGCTTTCGACTGCACCAGGCGAGCACATCCTGTTGATTTAGTGTAATTAGACCTATAAGGGATTATTTTGCGTCATGTTTTTTAATTAAACTGGTCGATTCAACTCAACAACTTAATAAAAGAACATTTTGACTTGTTTCGCAATGCCGAATGACTTCATCATGAAATTATTGCGATTTACCTGCGCTTGACCATGCACTAAATCGAGTCAATTTTGTCGCGAAATTAAGAAATAATAAAAAAGGCAATATCTCAGCAACCGTTCAACATTTTCTCATCAAATCACCTCTGGTGGCTTTGTTTTGCATCCTTGAGTATGTATACCACACATTTTGCTATATATCTTTCACAAAAATTCCAAAAAAAATAAAAGTCTCACATTTTTAGAGAAAATCAGAAAATTTGAGGAAAAGTTGCCAAAACACTGTAAAATAGTCTAAAAGTCTTGAAAATGATATTTTTTTCTCTGTTTCTGAGTTCAACTCACCTATTCAAACAAAATAAATGCCTAGAAAATCATTTTTTATACAATTCTGAAAAATACATGATTTCTCCTTATAGGTTATAATAGCGTATATGAGTCTCCATTGCCCTTCCATAGAAAGTTAGAATTTTGACAACCTGTTAAAAACTCAAACCTCGTTAGAATTATGGGAAACTTACTTTATCATGCAAAAAAACATGTCTGCTATTAAACATCAACAAGGAAATAGGGGGTATAATACCTTCTAAGAAACATTTCTTCAGTTGTTTACTAACACCGGGTCAAAGGTCAACACTATTTTTACCCCTTGCAATTTCATACCCTGTCTACTTTCACTTCTCAAATTTATATCAAAATCTGTCAAAAACATGATGAGCTGCATTTTCAAATATCAACAACATGTCCAGAATACAGTTACAGCCAAAAAATAACAGGAAACTGCACTAAAAAAAGTTTTTAAAGAAAAAAAGATTAGCACTCTTTAATACAGAACTACTTTCGACTGCACCAGGCGAGCACATCCTGTTGATTTAGTGTAATTAGACCTAAAGTTACACTGAGCGTTGATGATAAAACTGAGTTTTGATGATAAAACTACTCGGAGTGGGAGTACGTGATAAGCTCGAATCGTACTTAAGCCACGATATTTGCGCAGACAAAAATCGGGGGTTTGCCGAGTCGAAACTACACAGATAAATGGGTGCAACTTTTTCTTATTGCAGTCCATAACTTTAGAAAAAATCGAAGCAAAGACAATTTTACTTTTGTTTTTTGAAAAGAGGATGTGGAAAAATTTGGATGCCCCGGATTATGTATACTGGGTCACGATAATTATATGGAGGTTCATATTACCGGTTCCGGGCGAATAAACATAAAATCAATTTGTAATTATTATACTGGAAATTATAGTTATAATTTTAATTAATCGTTTTTTAAACACTATTCTGCTGTTATTGTTAATACATTGATGGATTCTTTAGTCAGAAATGATCAGACAAAATTGTAAACAATTCTGGGTCATAAACCGGCGTTAGTGCCACCTTGTTAAAAGGTATATATATATATATATATATATATGGCCAAGGATTATGGGTATTTATGTCGGTGAAAGAACCTTGACTTTTGGACAACAGAAACAAACAAAACTTGTGATGAATGCATTAAATCTTTGGAACACAAATTTGTTTTCGAAATGTTTTCATTGCATTTATCAGTTTTGTCAACTTTGCAGAGAAAAGATACACTCGGCGTCTCATTGTTTGTAGCGATGGATTGGTTTTTCAAGCGCGCTGTCGGACAAGATAAAAAGTTGTCGGAAAATTCAGATTTTTTTTATTCGCAGTAATAAATCACCAGTGTGCACTCAAGGTTAATTGGATTCTATTCGGAGTAACTCTGAGTGTTAGGTCACACCGAGTGATTCGACAATAGGGTACTTTCGCCATGTGGATTCGCCGAGTCCAAACACCGAGTTCGCATAGATCGCGCGGCACTCGATAGCACCAAACTCGCCGTATTGAGTAAAGTGTAGGTTTCTCGTGAGCTTTACTGTACATATTTTCGGTA
>JAWPHD010024655.1:0-18627 GCA_037043455.1 Cyrtodaria siliqua | reverse complement strand
CATATATATTCAGTTCTTACGCATATATATTCAGTTCTTACACATATATATGCAGTTCTTACACATATATATTCAGTCCTTACAAATATATATTCAGTTCTTATACATATATATTTAGTTCTTACACATATATATTCCGTTCTTACGCGTTCTTACGCATATATATTCAGTTCTTACACATATATATGCAGTTCTTACACAAATATATTCAGTTCTTACACATATATATTCAGTTCTTACACATATATATTCCGTTCTTACGCGTTCTTACGCATATATATTCAGTTCTTACACATATATATCCAGTTTTTACGCATATATTCAGTTCTTACACATATATTCCGATCTTACGCATATATATTCAGTTCTTACGCATATATATTCAGTTCTTACACATATATATTCAGCTCTTACACATATATATTCAGTTCTTACACATATATATTCAGTTCTTACACATATATATTCAGTTCTAACACATATATATTCAGTTCTTACATATATATATTCAGTTCTTACACATATATATTCCGTTCTTACGTATATATATTCAGTTCTTACACATATATATTCCGTTCTACACATATATATTCAGTTCTTACACATGTATATTCAGTTCTTACACATATATATTCCGTTCTTACACATATATATTCAGTTCTTACACATATATATTCAGTTCTAACACATATATATTCAGTTCTTACACATATATATTCAGTTCTAACAAATATATATTTCGTTCTTACGCATATATATTCAGTTCTTACACATATATATTCAGTTCTACACATATATATCCCGTTCTTACGCATATATATTCCGTTCTAACACATATATATTCAGTACTTACACATATATATTCAGTTCTTACACATATATATTCCGTTCTTACATATATATATTCAGTTCTTACACATATATATTCAGTTCTTACGCATATATATTCAGTTCTTACACATATATATGCAGTTCTTACACATATATATTCAGTTCTTACACATATATATTCAGTTCTTATACATATATATTCAGTTCTTACACATATATATTCCATTCTTACGCGTTCTTACGACTATATATTCAGTTCTTACAGATATATATGCAGTTCTTACACAAATATATTCAGTTCTTACACATATATATTCACGTTTTACACATATATTCAGTTCTTACACATATATTCCGATCTGACGCATATATATTCAGTTCTTACGCATATATATTCAGTTCTTACACATATATATTCAGCTCTTACACATATATATTCCGTTTTTACGCATATATATTCAATTCTTACACATATATATGCAGTTCTTACACAAATATATTCAGTTCTTACACATATATATTCAGTTTTTACGCATATATTCAGTTCTTACACATATATTCTGTTCTTACGCATATATATTCCATTCTTACACATATATATTCAGTTCTTACACATATATATTCCGTTCTTACACATATATATTCCGTTCGTACGCATATATATTCAGTTCTGACACATATATATTCAGTTCTTACACATATATATTCAGTTCTTACACATATATATTCCGTTCTTACACATATATATTCCGTTCTAACACATATATATTCAGTTCTTACTTATATATATTCCGTTCTAACACATATATATTCAGTTCTTACAAATATATATTCAGTTGTTACACATATATATTCAGTTCTTACACATATATATGCAGTTCTTACACAAATATATTCAGTTCTTACACATATATATTCAGTTCTTACGCATATATTCAGTTCTTACGCATATATTCAGTTCTTACACGTATATATTCAATTCTTACGCATATATGTTCAGTTCTTACACATATATTCCGATATTACGCATATATATTCAGTTCTTAAGCATATATATTCAGTTCTTACACATATATATTCAGCTCTTACACATATATATTCAGTTCTTACACATACATATTCAGTTCTACACATATATATTCAGTTTTTACACATATATATTCAGTTCTTACGCATATATATTCCGTTCTAAAACATATATATTCCGTTCTTACACATATATATTCCGTTCTTAAGCATATAAATTCAGTTCTTACGCATATATTTCAGTTCTTACGCATATATATTCAGTTCTTACGCATATATATTCAGTTCTTACACATATATATTCAGTTCTTACACATATATATTCAGTTCTAACACATATATATTCAGTTCTTACACATATATATTCCGTTCTTAAACATATATATTTCGTTCTTACACATATATATTCAGTTCTTACACATATATATTCAGCTCTTACACATATATATTCATTTCTTACACATATATATTCAGTTCTACACATATATATGCAGTTCTTACACATATATATTCAGTTCTTACACATATATATTCAGTTCTTACACATATATATGCAGTTCTTATACATATATATTCAGTTCTTACACATATATATTCAGTTCTTACGCATATATATTCAGTTCTTACACATATATATGCAGTTCTTACACATATATATTCAGTCCTTACAAATATATATTCAGTTCTTATACATATATATTCAGTTCTTACACATATATATTCCGTTCTTACGCGTTCTTACGCATATATATTCAGTTCGTAAACATATATATGCAGTTCTTACACAAATATATTCAGTTCTTACACATATAAATTCAGTCCTTACACATATATATTCAGTTCTTATACATATATATTCAGTTCTTACACATATATATTCCGTTCTTACGCGTTCTTACGCATATATATTCAGTTCTTACACATATATATCCAGTTTTTACGCATATATTTAGTTCTTACACATATAATCCGATCTTACGCATATATATTCAGTTCTTACGCATATATATTCAGTTCTTATACATATATATTCAGCTCTTACACATATATATTCAGTTCTTACACATATATATTCAGTTCTTACACATATATATTTAGTTCTAACACATATATATTCAGTTCTTACATATATATATTCAGTTCTTACACATATATATTCCGTTCTTACGCATATATATTCAGTTCTTACACATATATATTCCGTTCTACACATATATATTCAGTTCTTACACATGTATATTCAGTTCTTACACATATATATTCCGTTCTTACACATATATATTCAGTTCTTACACATATATATTCAGTTCTAACACATATATATTCAGTTCTTACACATATATATTCAGTTCTAACAAATATATATTTCGTTCTTACGCATATATATTCAGTTCTTACACATATATATTCAGTTCTACACATATATATTCCGTTCTTACGCATATATATTCCGTTCTAACACATATATATTCAGTACTTACACATATATATTCAGTTCTTACACATATATATTCCGTTCTTACATATATATATTCAGTTCTTATACATATATATTCAGTTCTTACACATATATATTCAGTTCTTACGCATATATATTCAGTTCTTACACATATATATGCAGTTCTTACACATATATATTCAGTTCTTACACATATATATTCAGTTCTTATAAATATATATTCAGTTCTTACACATATATATTCCGTTCTTACGCGTTCTTACGAATATATATTCAGTTCTTACACATATATATGCAGTTCTTACACAAATATATTCAGTTCTTACACATATATATTCAGTTTTTACGCATATATTCAGTTCTTACACATATATTCCGATCTGACGCATATATATTCAGTTCTTACGCATATATATTCAGTTCTTACACATATATATTCAGCTCTTACACATATATATTCCGTTTTTCGCATATATATTCAATTCTTACACATATATATGCAGTTCTTACACAAATATATTCAGTTCTTACACATATATATTCAGTTTTTACGCATATATTCAGTTCTTACACATATATTCTGTTCTTACGCATATATATTCCATTCTTACACATTTATATTCAGTTCTTACACATATATATTCCGTTCTTACACATATATATTCCGTTCTTTCGCATATATATTCAGTTCTGACACATATATATTCAGTTCTTACACATATATATTCCGTTCGTACGCATATATATTCAGTTCTGACACATATATATTCAGTTCTTACACATATATATTCAGTTCTTACACATATATATTCCGTTCTTACACATATATATTCCGTTCTAACACATATATATTCAGTTCTTACTTATATATATTCCGTTCTAACACATATATATTCAGTTCTTACAAATATATATTCAGTTGTTACACATATATATTCAGTTCTTACACATATATATGCAGTTCTTACACAAATATATTCAGTTCTTACACATATATATTCAGTTCTTACGCATATATTCAGTTCTTACGCATATATTCAGTTCTTACACGTATATATTCAATTCTTACGCATATATGTTCAGTTCTTACACATATATTCCGATATTACGCATATATATTCAGTTCTTAAGCATATATATTCAGTTCTTACACATATATATTCAGCTCTTACACATATATATTCAGTTCTTACACATACATATTCAGTTCTACACATATATATTCAGTTTTTACACATATATATTCAGTTCTTACGCATATATATTCCGTTCTAAAACATATATATTCCGTTCTTACACATATATATTCCGTTCTTAAGCATATAAATTCAGTTCTTACGCATATATTTCAGTTCTTACGCATATATATTCAGTTCTTACGCATATATATTCAGTTCTTACACATATATATTCAGTTCTTACACATATATATTCAGTTCTAACACATATATATTCAGTTCTTACACATATATATTCCGTTCTTAAACATATATATTTCGTTCTTACACATATATATTCAGTTCTTACACATATATATTCAGCTCTTACACATATATATTCATTTCTTACACATATATATTCAGTTCTACACATATATATGCAGTTCTTACACATATATATTCAGTTCTTACACATATATATTCAGTTCTTACACATATATATGCAGTTCTTATACATATATATTCAGTTCTTACACATATATATTCAGTTCTTACGCATATATATTCAGTTCTTACACATATATATGCAGTTCTTACACATATATATTCAGTCCTTACAAATATATATTCAGTTCTTATACATATATATTCAGTTCTTACACATATATATTCCGTTCTTACGCGTTCTTACGCATATATATTCAGTTCGTAAACATATATATGCAGTTCTTACACAAATATATTCAGTTCTTACACATATAAATTCAGTCCTTACACATATATATTCAGTTCTTATACATATATATTCAGTTCTTACACATATATATTCCGTTCTTACGCGTTCTTACGCATATATATTCAGTTCTTACACATATATATCCAGTTTTTACGCATATATTTAGTTCTTACACATATAATCCGATCTTACGCATATATATTCAGTTCTTACGCATATATATTCAGTTCTTATACATATATATTCAGCTCTTACACATATATATTCAGTTCTTACACATATATATTCAGTTCTTACACATATATATTTAGTTCTAACACATATATATTCAGTTCTTACATATATATATTCAGTTCTTACACATATATATTCCGTTCTTACGCATATATATTCAGTTCTTACACATATATATTCCGTTCTACACATATATATTCAGTTCTTACACATGTATATTCAGTTCTTACACATATATATTCCGTTCTTACACATATATATTCAGTTCTTACACATATATATTCAGTTCTAACACATATATATTCAGTTCTTACACATATATATTCAGTTCTAACAAATATATATTTCGTTCTTACGCATATATATTCAGTTCTTACACATATATATTCAGTTCTACACATATATATTCCGTTCTTACGCATATATATTCCGTTCTAACACATATATATTCAGTACTTACACATATATATTCAGTTCTTACACATATATATTCCGTTCTTACATATATATATTCAGTTCTTATACATATATATTCAGTTCTTACACATATATATTCAGTTCTTACGCATATATATTCAGTTCTTACACATATATATGCAGTTCTTACACATATATATTCAGTTCTTACACATATATATTCAGTTCTTATAAATATATATTCAGTTCTTACACATATATATTCCGTTCTTACGCGTTCTTACGAATATATATTCAGTTCTTACACATATATATGCAGTTCTTACACAAATATATTCAGTTCTTACACATATATATTCAGTTTTTACGCATATATTCAGTTCTTACACATATATTCCGATCTGACGCATATATATTCAGTTCTTACGCATATATATTCAGTTCTTACACATATATATTCAGCTCTTACACATATATATTCCGTTTTTCGCATATATATTCAATTCTTACACATATATATGCAGTTCTTACACAAATATATTCAGTTCTTACACATATATATTCAGTTTTTACGCATATATTCAGTTCTTACACATATATTCTGTTCTTACGCATATATATTCCATTCTTACACATTTATATTCAGTTCTTACACATATATATTCCGTTCTTACACATATATATTCCGTTCTTTCGCATATATATTCAGTTCTGACACATATATATTCAGTTCTTACACATATATATTCAGTTCTTACACATATATATTCCGTTCTTACACATATATATTCCGTTCTTACGCATATATATTCAGTTCTTACACATATATATTCCGTTCTAACACATATATATTCAGTTCTTACACATATATATTCCGTTCTAACACATATATATTCAGTTCTTACAAATATATATTCAGTTGTTACACATATATATTCAGTTCTTACACATATATATGCAGTTCTTACACAAATATATTCAGTTCTTACACATATATATTCAGTTCTTACGCATATATTCAGTTCTTACGCATATATTCAGTTCTTACGCATATATGTTCAGTTCTTACACATATATTCCGATATTACGCATATATATTCAGTTCTTACGCATATATATTCAGTTCTTACACATATATATTCAGTTCCTACACATATATATTCAGTTCTTACACATATATATTCAGTTCTAACACATATATATTCAGTTCTTACATATATATATTCAGTTCTTACACATATATATTCCGTTCTTACGCATATATATTCAGTTCTTACACATATATATTCCGTTCTACACATATATATTCAGTTCTTACACATGTATATTCAGTTCTTACACATATATATTCCGTTCTTACACATATATATTCAGTTCTTACACATATATATTCAGTTCTAACACATATATATTCAGTTCTTACACATATATATTCAGTACTAACAAATATATATTTCGTTCTTACGCATATATATTCAGTTCTTACACATATATATTCAGTTCTACACATATATATTCCGTTCTTACGCATATATATTCCGTTCTAACACATATATATTCAGTACTTACACATATATATTCAGTTCTTACACATATATATTCCGTTCTTACATATATATATTCAGTTCTTACACATATATATTCAGTTCTTGCGCATATATATTCAGTTCTTACACATATATATGCAGTTCTTACACATATATATTCAGTTCTTACACATATATATTCAGTTCTTATACATATATATTCAGTTCTTACACATATATATTCCGTTCTTACGCGTTCTTACGACTATATATTCAGTTCTTACACATATATATGCAGTTCTTACACAAATATATTCAGTTCTTACACATATATATTCACGTTTTACACATATATTCAGTTCTTACACATATATTCCGATCTGACGCATATATATTCAGTTCTTACGCATATATATTCAGTTCTTACACATATATATTCAGCTCTTACACATATATATTCCGTTTTTACGCATATATATTCAATTCTTACACATATATATGCAGTTCTTACACAAATATATTCAGTTCTTACACATATATATTCAGTTTTTACGCATATATTCAGTTCTTACACATATATTCTGTTCTTACGCATATATATTCCATTCTTACACATATATATTCAGTTCTTACACATATATATTCCGTTCTTACACATATATATTCCGTTTTTCGCATATATATTCAATTCTTACACATATATATGCAGTTCTTACACAAATATATTCAGTTCTTACACATATATATTCAGTTTTTACGCATATATTCAGTTCTTACACATATATTCTGTTCTTACGCATATATATTCCATTCTTACACATATATATTCAGTTCTTACACATATATATTCCGTTCTTACACATATATATTCCGTTCTTTCGCATATATATTCAGTTCTGACACATATATATTCAGTTCTTACACATATATATTCAGATCTTACACATATATATTCCGTTCTTACACATATATATTCCGTTCTTACGCATATATATTCAGTTCTTACACATATATATTCCGTTCTAACACATATATATTCAGTTCTTACACATATATATTCCGTTCTAACACATATATATTCAGTTCTTACAAATATATATTCAGTTGTTACACATATATATTCAGTTCTTACACATATATATGCAGTTCTTACACAAATATATTCAGTTCTTACACATATATATTCAGTTCTTACGCATATATTCAGTTCTTACGCATATATTCAGTTCTTACGCATATATGTTCAGTTCTTACACATATATTCCGATATTACGCATATATATTCAGTTCTTACGCATATATATTCAGTTCTTACACATATATATTCAGTTCCTACACATATATATTCAGTTCTTACACATATATATTCAGTTCTAACACATATATATTCAGTTCTTACATATATATATTCAGTTCTTACACATATATATTCCGTTCTTACGCATATTATATTCAGTTCTTACACATATATATTCCGTTCTACACATATATATTCAGTTCTTACACATGTATATTCAGTTCTTACACATATATATTCCGTTCTTACACATATATATTCAGTTCTTACACATATATATTCAGTTCTAACACATATATATTCAGTTCTTACACATATATATTCAGTTCTAACAAATATATATTTCGTTCTTACGCATATATATTCAGTTCTTACACATATATATTCAGTTCTACACATATATATTCCGTTCTTACGCATATATATTCCGTTCTAACACATATATATTCAGTACTTACACATATATATTCAGTTCTTACACATATATATTCCGTTCTTACATATATATATTCAGTTCTTACACATATATATTCAGTTCTTGCGCATATATATTCAGTTCTTACACATATATATGCAGTTCTTACACATATATATTCAGTTCTTACACATATATATTCAGTACTTATACATATATATTCAGTTCTTACACATATATATTCCGTTCTTACGCGTTCTTACGACTATATATTCAGTTCTTACACATATATATGCAGTTCTTACACAAATATATTCGGTTCTTACACATATATATTCACGTTTTACACATATATTCAGTTCTTACACATATATTCCGATCTGACGCATATATATTCAGTTCTTACGCATATATATTCAGTTCTTACACATATATATTCAGCTCTTACACATATATATTCCGTTTTTACGCATATATATTCAATTCTTACACATATATATGCAGTTCTTACACAAATATATTCAGTTCTTACACATATATATTCAGTTTTTACGCATATATTCAGTTCTTACACATATATTCTGTTCTTACGCATATATATTCCATTCTTACACATATATATTCAGTTCTTACACATATATATTCCGTTCTTACACATATATATTCCGTTCTTACGCATATATATTCAGTTCTGACACATATATATTCAGTTCTTACACATATATATTCAGTTCATACACATATATATTCCGTTCTTACACATATATATTCCGTTCTAACACATATATATTCAGTTCTTACACATATATATTCCGTTCTAACACATATATATTCAGTTCTTACAAATATATATTCAGTTGTTACACATATATATTCAGTTCTTACACATATATATGCAGTTCTTACACAAATATATTCAGTTCTTACACATATATATTCAGTTCTTACGCATATATTCAGTTCTTACGCATATATTCAGTTCTTACGCGTATATATTCAATTCTTACGCATATATGTTCAGTTCTTACACATATATTCCGATATTACGCATATATATTCAGTTCTTACGCATATATATTCAGTTCTTACACATATATATTCAGCTCTTACACATATATATTCAGTTCTTACACATACATATTCAGTTCTACACATATATATTCAGTTCTTACACATATATATTCAGTTCTTACGCATATATATTCCGTTCTAAAACATATATATTCCGTTCTTACACATATATATTCCGTTCTTAAGCATATAAATTCAGTTCTTACCCATATATTTCAGTTCTTACGCATATATATTCAGTTCTTACGCATATATATTCAGTTCATACACATATATATTCAGTTCTTACACATATATATTCAGTTCTAACACATATATATTCAGTTCTTACACATATATATTCCGTTCTTAAACATATATATTTCGTTCTTACGCATATATATTCAGTTCTTACACATATATATTCAGCTCTTACACATATATATTCATTTCTTACACATATATATTCAGTTCTACACATATATATGCAGTTCTTACACATATATATTCAGTTCTTACACATATATATTCAGTTCTTACACATATATATGCAGTTCTTATACATATATATTCAGTTCTTACACATATATATTCAGTTCTTACGCATATATATTCAGTTCTTACACATATATATGCAGTTCTTACACATATATATTCAGTCCTTACAAATATATATTCAGTTCTTATACATATATATTCAGTTCTTACACATATATATTCCGTTCTTACGCGTTCTTACGCATATATATTCAGTTCTTAAACATATATATGCAGTTCTTACACAAATATATTCAGTTCTTACACATATAAATTCAGTCCTTACACATATATATTCAGTTCTTATACATATATATTCAGTTCTTACACATATATATTCCGTTCTTACGCGTTCTTACGCATATATATTCAGTTCTTACACATATATATACAGTTTTTACGCATATATTCAGTTCTTACACATATAATCCGATCTTACGCATATATATTCAGTTCTTACGCATATATATTCAGTTCTTATACATATATATTCAGCTCTTACACATATATATTCAGTTCTTACACATATATATTCAGTTCTTACACATATATATTCAGTTCTAACACATATATATTCAGTTCTTACATATATATATTCAGTTCTTACACATATATATTCCGTTCTTACGCATATATATTCAGTTCTTACACATATATATTCCGTTCTACACATATATATTCAGTTCTTACACATGTATATTCAGTTCTTACACATATATATTCCGTTCTTACACATATATATTCAGTTCTTACACATATATATTCAGTTCTAACACATATATATTCAGTTCTTACACATATATATTCAGTTCTAACAAATATATATTTCGTTCTTACGCATATATATTCAGTTCTTACACATATATATTCAGTTCTACACATATATATTCCGTTCTTACGCATATATATTCCGTTCTAACACATATATATTCAGTACTTACACATATATATTCAGTTCTTACACATATATATTCCGTTCTTACATATATATATTCAGTTCTTATACATATATATTCAGTTCTTACACATATATATTCAGTTCTTACGCATATATATTCAGTTCTTACACATATATATGCAGTTCTTACACATATATATTCAGTTCTTACACATATATATTCAGTTCTTATAAATATATATTCAGTTCTTACCCATATATATTCCGTTCTTACGCGTTCTTACGAATATATATTCAGTTCTTACGCATATATATTCCGTTCTAACACATATATATTCAGTTCTTACACATATATATTCAGTTCTTACGCATATATTCAGTTCTTACGCAAATATTCAGTTCTTACGCGTATATATTCAATTCTTACGCATATATGTTCAGTTCTTACACATATATATTCCGTTCTTACGCATATATATTCAGTTCTAACACATATATATTCAGTTCTACACATATATATTCAGTTCTTACACATATATATTCAGTTCTAACAAATATATATTTCGTTCTTACGCATATATATTCAGTTCTTACACATATATATTCAGTTCTACACATATATATTCCGTTCTTACGCATATATATTCCGTTCTAACACATAAATATTCAGTACTTACACATATATATTCAGTTCTTACACATATATATTCCGTTCTTACATATATATATTCAGTTCTTATACATATATATTCAGTTCTTACACATATATATTCAGTTCTTACGCATATATATTCAGTTCTTACACATATATATGCAGTTCTTACACATATATATTCAGTTCTTACACATATATATTCAGTTCTTATAAATATATATTCAGTTCTTACACATATATATTCCGTTCTTACGCGTTCTTACGAATATATATTCAGTTCTTACACATATATATGCAGTTCTTACACAAATATATTCAGTTCTTACACATATATATTCAGTTTTTACGCATATATTCAGTTCTTACACATATATTCCGATCTGACGCATATATATTCAGTTCTTACGCATATATATTCAGTTCTTACACATATATATTCAGCTCTTACACATATATATTCCGTTTTTACGCATATATATTCTATTCTTACACATATATATGCAGTTCTTACACAAATATATTCAGTTCTTACACATATATATTCAGTTTTTACGCATATATTCAGTTCTTACACATATATTCTGTTCTTACGCATATATATTCCATTCTTACACATATATATTCAGTTCTTACACATATATATTCCGTTCTTACACATATATATTCCGTTCTTTCGCATATATATTCAGTTCTGACACATATATATTCAGTTCTTACACATATATATTCAGTTCTTACACATATATATTCCGTTCTTACACATATATATTCCGTTCTTACGCATATATATTCAGTTCTTACACATATATATTCCGTTCTAACACATATATATTCAGTTCTTACACATATATATTCCGTTCTTACACATATATATTCAGTTCTTACACATATATATTCAGTTCTTATAAATATATATTCAGTTCTTACACATATATATTCCGTTCTTACGCGTTCTTACGAATATATATGCAGTTCTTACACAAATATATTCAGTTCTTACACATATATATTCAGTTTTTACGCATATATTCAGTTCTTACACATATATTCCGATCTGACGCATATATATTCACTTCTTACGCATATATATTCAGTTCTTACACATATATATTCAGCTTTTACACATATATATTCCGTTTTTACGCATATATATTCAATTCTTACACATATATATGCAGTTCTTACACAAATATATTCAGTTCTTACACATATATATTCAGTTTTTACGCATATATTCAGTTCTTACACATATATTCTGTTCTTACGCATATATATTCCATTCTTACACATATATATTCAGTTCTTACACATATATATTCCGTTCTTACACATATATATTCCGTTCTTTCGCATATATATTCAGTTCTGACACATATATATTCAGTTCTTACACATATATATTCAGTTCTTACACATATATATTCCGTTCTTACACATATATATTCCGTTCTTACGCATATATATTCAGTTCTTACACATATATATTCCGTTCTAACACATATATATTCAGTTCTTACACATATATATTCCGTTCTAACACATATATATTCAGTTCTTACAAATATATATTCAGTTGTTACACATATATATTCAGTTCTTACACATATATATGCAGTTCTTACACAAATATATTCAGTTCTTACACATATATATTCAGTTCTTACGCATATATTCAGTTCTTACGCATATATTCAGTTCTTACGCATATATGTTCAGTTCTTACACATATATTCCGATATTACGCATATATATTCAGTTCTTACGCATATATATTCAGTTCTTACACATATATATTCAGCTCTTACACATATATATTCAGTTCTTACACATACATATTCAGTTCTACACATATATATTCAGTTCTTACACATATATATTCAGTTCTTACGCATATATATTCCGTTCTAAAACATATATATTCCGTTCTTACACATATATATTCCGTTCTTAAGCATATAAATTCAGTTCTTACGCATATATATTCAGTTCTTACGCATATATATTCAGTTCTTACGCATATATATTCAGTTCTTACACATATATATTCAGTTCTTACACATATATATTCAGTTCTAACACATATATATTCAGTTCTTACACATATATATTCCGTTCTTAAACATATATATTCCGTTCTTACGCATATATATTCAGTTCTTACACATATATATTCAGCTCTTACACATATATATTCATTTCTTACACATATATTCAGTTCTACACATATATATGCAGTTCTTACACATATATATTCAGTTCTTACGCATATATATTCCGTTCTAACACATATATATTCAGTTCTTACACATATATATTCAGTTCTTACACATATATATTCAGTTCTTACACATATATATGCAGTTCTTACACCAATATATTCAGTTCTTACACATATATATTCAGTTCTTACGCATATATTCAGTTCTTACGCAAATATTCAGTTCTTACGCGTATATATTCAATTCTTACGCATATATGTTCAGTTCTTACACATATATATTCCGTTCTTACGCATATATATTCAGTTCTAACACATATATATTCAGTTCTACACATATATATTCAGTTCTTACACATATATATTCAGTTCTTACACATATATATTCCGTTCTTACGCATACATATTCCGTTCTAACACATATATATTCAGTTCTTACACATATATATTCAGTTCTTACACATATATATTCCGTTCTTACACATATATATTCAGTTCTTGTACATATATATTCAGTTCTTACACATATATATTCAGTTCTTACGCATATATATTCAGTTCTTACACATATATATGCAGTTCTTACACATATATATTCAGTTCTTACACACATATATTCAGTTCTTATACATATATATTCAGTTCTTACACATATATATTCCGTTCTTACGCGTTCTTACGCATATATATTCAGTTCTTACACATATATATGCAGTTCTTACACAAATATATTCAGTTCTTACACATATATATTCAGTTTTTACGCATATATTCAGTTCTTACACATATATATTCAGCTCTTACACATATATATTCCGTTCTTACGCATATATGTTCAGTTCTTACACATATATATTCCGTTCTATACACATATATATTCCGTTTTTACGCATATATATTCAATTCTTACACATATATATGCAGTTCTTACACAAATATATTCAGTTCTTACACATATATATTCAGTTTTTACGCATATATTCAGTTCTTACACATATATTCAGTTCTTACGCATATATTCTGTTCTTACGCATATATATTCCATTCTTACACATATATATTCAGTTTTTACACATATATATTCCGTTCTTACACACATATATTCCGTTCTTACGCATATATATTCAGTTCTAACACATATATATTCAGTTCTTACACATATATATACAGTTCTTATACATATATATTCAGTTCTTACACATATATATTCCATTCTTACGCATATATATTCAGTTCTTACACATATATATTCCGTTTTAACACATATATATTCAGTTCTTACACATATATATTCCGTTCTAACACATATATATTCAGTTCTTACAAATATATATTCAGTTGTTACACATATATATTCAGTTCTTACACATATATATGCAGTTCTTACACACATATATTCAGTTCTTACACATATATATTCAGTTCTTACGCATATATTCAGTTCTTACGCATATATTCAGTTCTTACGCGTATATATTCAATTCTTACGCATATATGTTCAGTTTTTACACATATATTCCGATATTACGCATATATATTCAGTTCTTACGCATATATATTCAGTTCTTACACATATATATTCAGTTCTTACACATATATTCTGTTCTTACGCATATATATTCCATTCTTACACATATATATTCAGTTATTACACATATATATTCCGTTCTTACACATATATATTCCGTTCTTACGCATATATATTCAGTTCTAACACATATATATTCAGTTCTTACACATATATATTCAGTTCTTACACATATATATTCCGTTCTTACACATATATATTCAGTTCTTACGCATATATATTCAGTTCTTACACATATATATTCCGTTCTAACACTTATATATTCAGTTCTTACACATATATATTCCGTTCTAACACATATATATTCAGTTCTTACAAATATATATTCAGTTGTTACACATATATATTCAGTTCTTACACATATATATGCAGTTCTTACACAAATATATTCAGTTCTTACGCATATATATTCAATTCTTACGCATATATATTCAATTCTTACGCATATATGTTCAGTTCTTACACATATATTTCGATCTTACGCATATATATTCAGTTCTTACGCATATAATCAGTTCTTACACATGTATATTCAGCTCTTACACATATATATTCAGTTCTTACACATATATATTCAGTTCTTACACATACATATTCAGCTCTTACACATATATATTCAGTTCTTACACATAACTATTCAGTTCTTACACATATATATTCCGTTCTTACACATATATATTCCGCTCTTACGCATATATATTCAGTTCTTACGCATATATATTCAGTTCTTACACATGTATATTCAGCTCTTATACATATATATTCAGTTCTTACACATATATATTCAGTTCTTACACATATATATTCAGCTCTTACACATATATATTCAGTTCTTACACATAACTATTCAGTTCTACACATATATATTCAGTTTTTACGCATATATTCAATTTTTACACATATATTAAGTTCTTACGCATATATATTCAATTCTTACGCATATATTCAGTTCTTACGCATATATTCAGTTCTTACGCATATATATTCAATGCTTACGCATATATGCCCAGTTCTTACACATATATTCCGATCTTACGCATATATATTCAGTTCTTACATATATATATTCAGTTCTTACGCATATATTCAGTTCTTACGCATATATTCAGTTCTTACGCATATATAATCAATTGTTACGCATATATGTTCAGTTCTTACACATATATTCCGATCTTACGCATATATATTCAGTTCTTACGCATATATATTCAGTTCTTACACATGTATATTCAGCTCTTACACATATAAATTCCGTTTCTAACACATATATATTCAGTTCATATATTCAGTTCTTACACATATATATTCAGTTCTAACACATATATATTCAGTTCTTACACATATATATTCAGTTCTTACACATTTATATTCCGTTCTTACGCATATATATTCAGTTCTTACACATATATATTCAGTTCTTACACATATATATTCAGTTCTTACGCATATATTCAGTTCTTACACATATATATTCCGTTCTTAAACATATATATTCAGTTCTTATACATATATATTCTGTTCTTTACACATATATTATATTCCGTTCTTACGCATATATATTCAGTTCTTACACATATATATGCAGGTCTTACACAAATATATTCAGCACTTACACATATATATTTAGTTCTTACGCATATATTCAGTTCTTACGCATATATTCAGTTCTTACGCATATATATTCAATTCTTACGCATATATGTTCAGTTCTTACACATATATTCCGATCTTACGCATATATATTCAGTTCTTACGCATATATATTCAGTTCTTACACATATATATTCAGCTCTATATACACATATATATTCAGTTCTTACACCTATATATTCAGTTCTTACACATATATATTCAGTTCTTAACACATATATATTCAGTTCTTACACATATATATTCAGTTCTTACACATATATATTCAGCTCTTACACATATATATTTCAGTTCTTACACATATATATTCAGTTCTTACACATATATATTCAGTTCTAACACATATATATTCAGTTTCTTACACATATATATTCAGTTCTTACACATATATATTCCGTTCTTACGCATATATGTTCAGTTCTTACACATATAATATTCCGTTCTAACACATATATATTCCGTTTTTATGCATATATATTCAATTCTTACACATATATATGCAGTTCTTACACAAATATATTCAGTTCTTACACATATATATATTCAGTTTTTTACGCATATATTCAGTTCTTACACATATATTCAGTTCTTACGCATATATTCTGTTCTTACGCATATATATTCCATTCTTACACATATATATTCAGTTTTTACACATATATATTCCGTTCTTACACACATATATTCCGTTCTTACGCATATATATTCAGTTCTAACACATATATATTCAGTTCTTACACATATATATTCAGTTCTTATACATATATATTCAGTTCTTACACATATATATTCCATTCTTACGCATATATATTCAGTTCTTACACATATATATTCCGTTTTAACACATATATATTCAGTTCTATACACATATATATTCCGTTCTAACACATATATATTCAGTTCTTACAAATATATATTCAGTTGTTACAC